>JABUQX010044069.1:67500-81564 GCA_015478945.1 Trachelipus rathkii
ATGTATATATTATTATATTTTCTTTTTATTATTTTTATTATGTTCCAATTGTACCGACCCACCATGGCTCACAGAGAAGCAGCCAAACTGGGTTGAATAATCAACTCCATGGGTGGGTCCTGGCTCATATATATTTCAAATGTCAAAGAAAATTTGGATGGCAAAATGAAAATTCAGTCAAACAATAAATAAAAAGCAAATAAAAGATTCCTTACATTATAATAAGTCCTATTTACGTGTATAACAAAATCAAATATTGTACGAATTTCAATTCTTAAGATAACACGAAATAGAGTACTGCTGAGAGTGGGAAGATTCAGAAAACATATTGAGATAACCTTTTAGAAGGTGTTATGGACCATAAAGTAGGAAAATGACAATGGCAAATGGGGTCTAGTTGGGGACAATTAATAAAGATATGGCAGTGACAAAATTTGCAGATTGGAGGAGGGTCCCGTGACATTTAGTGGCTGAGTGATATTGGTGTAGCCAATATAGAGGCGTGCAAGTATCACCTAATGTAAGCGCTTTCATTAGTGGGAGGAAGACCACTCATCAATGTTCGGCTTTATATTTCTAAGCTTCGCTCCCCGCTGATCATTCGTCCAGCACTCTTGCTAATAAGATCGAAGCCTTGTTGGAGAGCAGGATAGTAATCAGTTCTTGGAAGGCGGCCTTGTCGAATGGCATCCAGGAGGTACCTGGAACAGCTCCGAAAAGAAGAGGCCTTTTTTTTGGCCCTCTATCAGCGATTTCCCTACCCTACGATTTTCTCAAACATGAGAGGGGGTCCAACATAGTATGAATCGTTTGTTACGGGAATGGAGCAGCCGAAGAAATTGTCGTACAGCGGATATCATTTTGCTTTTAGAATAAGGGGTTTTAAGTGCCTGGAGCGCGCTGAGCGAATCTGGATAAATGACATAAGAGTGGTCTTGGTTAAGGAATAGATATCAAGAAAGGGCAATCATTATAGCCCTTAATTTTGCCGTAAAAATTGAAGAATGAGGGGGAGGGTATGGGAGAGGTTGTGGTCAGGAAAGACAGCAGACGCACCCACACTGTCCCCTGTTTTAGAGCAGCTGCGGAATGAAATAGGATTGTTGCCTGTAACATGGCAGCATGGTGGCTAGATTTGGAGAGAGGTCAGGACCAAGAAGAAGCACCACTAATTTAAAAAATCACCTACGATCGTTGCATGGAAAAGAATATAGAGAACTATGTGAAAAAGAAAAAGTATTATCTGAGAAGAGAAAAGAGAGAGAGAGAGAGAGACACACTCTGCAAAAAAGTGAAAATTGGGCTAAACGTAAATCTCAAACTCTAGAGGAATGCTATCAAAAAATTAAGCCTTAGAGCAATGATAATTCAAAATAAAAATTATTCCATTACCGAGCAGCAGAGATGATTATTATGCAGGATCTTGCCTTTAGCTGTGTTGAAGGCATTGGCCTTATTCGATTCATAACACTAGAAAACCCACAATATAAAATAAAACAGCATCATTATCATGAGAACATAGCATATAACAAGATTCACCTCTCAGTCACGAAAGAAGTTCAAAATAGTTGCCCAATTGAAAGGAAATAAATTAACATTTACTACCGATACCTGGTCTCATACATCATCTGAGGTCTCTCTCTTATCTCTCACTTGCAATGGTATTAATATAAATTTGGAAAAATAAACTTAGTATTATCTGCAGAACCTATGCATGAGAAACACATGGGAGAGTATCTCTCTAAAAAGTTTGATGAAATTCTAACATAATAATAATAATAATATAATAATAATAATAATAATAATAATAATAATAATAATAATAATAATAATAATAATAATTAATATTATTATTATTTCTAAAAACTCAATATCAACATTTATTTTAATGTATGATTTTTATGCTTTTTCAAGCCTCCTGAATGTATTTCTTTCTACAGAAGAAATATTTCTTCTAAATTTTTCTGGAATAAAATAAAAATATTGATTTATATAAATTTTCTTGAGAAAATTTTTTTAAAATATTTACAATGTAAAATATATATTTTTTACTGTTTAGGGCAAATATACTATATAATATATATATATATATATATTATATATATAATTATATATATATAATATTAATAATATATATTATATATAATATATATATATATTATATATATACTATATATATAGTATATATATATAATATTACTATATATATGATTCATATATATATTATATATATATTATATATATATATATATATATATATATATATATATATATATATATATATATATATATATATATATATACCGGTATATATATATATAATATTAACCTGCTTTTTGCATTCAGGACATCTTTTGCTTACTGCTTTGCTGACTCCTTTAGGTGGCATTTTTCACTATTTTTTCTCAAAAATCATATGAAATACATAAATGTTTCTAGTTGGTGAATACTTGTTTTATAAATTTAAATACATAAATATTTCTGAAATCTCTGAAAAATTAAATGTTAAAAATAAAACAACAACATAGTTTAAGAACGTGCTATTGCAAATACTTTAATGGTGTATTTAGCGTAGAAAGACCTACTTAATTTTCAATTGCAGATATGAAATTGCAAACTAAACATCAAAATAACTGTGGAATTCTAGAATTATTATATTTGGTGACTTTAGTGATGGATAAGTATCATTTATAATTAATGGAAGCTTACTAAGGGACAACTACTTATGAAAAAAAGCGACCTAATAATTTTATTAATAAAATGATAATAAAACCTTAGATATGCAGGAAAAAATAATAATAAAAATAAAACAATATGCAAAATTAAAAAAATAATAATTATCAATAATATTCTATTTAATTAACACAAAAATAAAAGAAAATATGGTTAACCATTAAACAAATAACTTGATATCTAAGTTGCCATACTGGATTTTGATGAGATTGCTAAATAATAAAATTTATTGGATTTTGCACTGTTGTAAAATGAATTATAATATTACAAAGGTTAAGAAACTATTAAAAGATTTAAGTACTGATTGATACCTCATCTAATGATATATGGGCTAGTCAGTGGGGGCTTACATTGTCTCATACTGGATTGGATCTGGTAACAAAGCGATAGAAAAACTGAATTAATTGGCACTAGTTGATTCTTATATTTGGCCACTTATATAGTCTGCAATATCTTAAATTAACAAAACACTAAATTTTAGGTAATGACTTGGTTAATTGTAATATCAAAAATGTTGCTAGAGTTTAAAGTTAATATATATATTGTATGGTTTGAATGTGCAGGAGGAGTATCATCGTCATATGACTTTAGCTGTTCGTCCTGATAAAAAATTTGCTTTATTTTTTACTTTAATGGTCATATTAGTATTTAGTATCTCGTCTATTAAAATGTGTTGGAGACTGTAGCAAATGCTTTGTTGATGTCTATTGCTACTCGAAGTGCGAAAGAAAAAATTTGGTTAAAGTCAGTCAGGATGTGGTGCTAAATTGGTTAAGAGAGTTGTGAGTTACGAGAAAGGGACAGAGGGTGAAATTTTAATGAGGATTAATTTTTCTAATACTTTTGATACTGTGGAGAGCAGTGAAATAGGTCTACATGAAGCCAAATTGTTAGGTGGTTTAGCAGGCTTTAGTATAGGAATTATGTGGGAATGCTTCCAGAGTGGTGGGATATTGTGTGCTTGTCATGCTGTGTTAAATATTCGAGTGAGTTGCTATAGCTTTGGTTCCTAAGTGTTTGAAATGAATATTAGAGATTTGGTCTGGGCCCACTGCTTGTTAATTTTTTAGCTTTTTAACAATATTAAATACCTCTAGGGGAGTAAAATGGGGAGTCTTCTTCATTGAATTTTAATTTTTAAGCTACTTAATTGTTTTTATTAGTAGAATTGTGGGTTTCTGGCTAAATTTTGAGCATGTGACATGATGATATTTGCATTGGCATTTAGGGGTGCAAATTTTTTGTTCCCAATTAGCTCCATGAGTTAGGGGCAGTTGGGTGTGTGATGTATAGATTTTTTTATTATACAGAATATGTGTTGTTTTAGTTTTGTGATCTAGAGTATGGGTGTATTGCTTCCAATTTTCTTTTTGATTTGTGTCAATTAAGGTGTTTATTCTATTGTTAAAGTCTGTGATTTGGTTTAGTTTGGTTAGGTTGTCTATTTGGTCTGAGTTAGTTTTTTTGTTTTATTAGAGTCTATTTCTGGTGAGAAGTTGAGATTAAATTGTTTGCGATAGCCATTTGGGATGAGAATTATGATATTGAATTGTTGTATGGTTTTATTTAGTGAGAAAAAATTTGTTACTTGGAAGTATTGTAGCTCTAGTTCTATGCTGTCAGTATAGGCTTCTCAATTTGCTTTCTTATAATTAATGTACGTTTTTTTGAATGATGTGTGGTTCGGGTGTTTGTGTTGGATTGTAATTAGAATTAGGATGTGATCTGATGAGAGAATATGAAAGGTTTGCCATATAGTGATAATATGAATTTGGGGGGAACAAAATGTGACGACTGGGGACAAGCTCACAGTGATACTTACGGTAAGTTGGATTCATGTCCAGAAGGTGATGCATAGTTTAAGAAAGAGCAGAGGTATTGTCTATAGCTATACTATTGTGAGGATTTCTTTATGTTGGCTAAAATTTGTTCAAGTTAATGTTTGTGTGGTTCAAGTAGTAATATTGTTTATGTGGAGGATGAATGTCATATGTGTATCGAAAATCAAGCATAAGATAATGGGTTGTTTATTAAAAGGTGTTGGGTGGAGTTTGATTCTCTTCTGTCTGGAGTGAGTAATATAATAGAGGATTTTTTTATTTGAAGCAGCTATTCTGTTTGTTGACAGTCACTGTTCCATTAGGTTTATATTGTTGTAGTTCTCTGCATGCTGTATTTATAGAGGAATTGAACTGTGATTGTTAAGTTGCCCGTATAGCTATTGATTTTTGCCGAAGGGGTTGTGGTAGGTCATGCATAAAAATGTTAAAGAATGTTGGTAATAGGAAGACTCCCTGGGGGATTCTATTGTATAATTAATTTTAATATAATAAATAGTTTCTTATATTAAGTAAAAATTAAAATAAAAAATGAAATTTATATGAAAAATACGAATTCAAAAAGTGTCAAAATTTGTGACGGGAGAGGGGTGAATCGGACCACCACATTTTTATTCTTATTTTATGTATCATTATTGACATTTTTATTACTTATTACTAATTTTAATATAATAAACAATAATTATATTAAGTAAAAATTAAAATATAAAATTGAATTTATACGGTATGTAAAAGAGGAATTTAAGCAGATGGTCCGATTCACCCCTCAATGGTGGTCCGATTCACCCCTCCAAGGGGAGGCTGAATGAGCTTTATTTAAACTTTAATAAAACTATTATTATTAGAATTACATTATTATTTTTTTGTGTGCTTATTACCTACTACTTTTACACAAATGCTCATAGCCTTAGAAATAAAAAAGATGAGCTGATTAGTTATACCATAAATGAGAATCTAGACATTATTTGCATAACTGAGTGCATGGGTTAATGAAGAATTATATGGAGACTCCTTCAGGAATATGAAATAGACGGATATTCACTTTATTTATACTAGCGTAGAGGAAAGAAGGGTGGTGGTGTGGCGCTTTATGTTAAAAGCAATATTTCAATCTGTATTAATGACTGACTTAAAAATGAATCATGATATTGAATCGGTGTGGGTAGATATTCTTATATACAATAAATCATTTAGAATAGGGGCATTTTATAGACCTCCTGGCCAGAGTCAAGAATTAGACGTGGAAATTGTGAAAGAAATAGAGACCGCATGCCACAGTAAGAAAAAGGTATATCATTAATGGGTGATTTTAATTTCCTGGCATTCAATGGGATTCCTTGTCTAATAGGGACCATAGTAGTTCTGCATTTATTAAAAATTGTATACTAGATAACTTTTGACCCAGATGGTCCAAGAACCACAAGATACGAAGCACTACTAGACTTAATATTAACTAACCATGAAAGTATGGGGATGAAGTTAGAGTTGAGGAGGATTTAGGACTTAGTGACCATATATAAATAGATTTAATATGAATGTAATATCTGGCCCCAAAATTTGCAAGTTAATAAGGAAAAAGATCTTAGATTTCCGAAATGGTACCAAATTTCCAGACATGCTTAGTACAACTAAAACTGGGATAAAAGAGTAAAGACAAACTGTTTTATCATGTGGGGAACATTTTAAGCAAATTTTAACAATATTCAGTCAGTCTGTTTTAAAGATAAACCCATTAGGCGGGTGTAGCGAAAAGAAAACCTGTTTGGTGAATAGAGAAGATAAGAGAGAAAATAATGAAAGCGTAGATGTTTTAAAATATTCAAAGGTAGTAATAGGGAAGATGAGTGTAGAAAATTATAGGAAAAATTAGAAATTAACTTTACCAATTAATAATTAAGGCAACAGAGATGGCTGCACTTAATTTAGCAAGGATTAGTAATAAGAATTGAAGAAGATTTTTTAGCTTTAAAATTTAAAATGGTAAGAATAGGACGATTGGTTCCAATTAAAATGATGAAAATTTAGTGAGTTCAGATAAGGGAAATGGTCACATTTTCAATGGCTATCTTTGCTTCAGTGTTTTACTGAGAAAGAATTAGAAATAGTTTGGAGACTAATAGTTCTTTATGCATGTAACAAATAGACCTTTACAGAATTTGAAATTTTGATGTAAAAGATATAAAACGTTTATTAGATCATATTGACCAATAAAGCTGCAGGCCCTGATGGTATATATGGTATAATCTGAACGAGGGTAGTACCAGCATTGCAAAGCACTTGTATTTGATTTTTAAGCGACCTATCATTTGGTGAGGAACCAGATGACTGGAAAATGGCATATGTTGTGGCCTAATTATAAGAAAGGTAGTAAGGGAAGATTTGGGAAATTATAGCCAGTTAGCTTAACATCTCTGGTTGTAAAGGTTCTGAAAAGGTACTGAAAGGTCATATAGAGAAATATTTAGAAAGATAACAAGGATTGTATGACTCCCAGCACGGTTTCAGAAAGGGTAGCTCATGTCAGACAAACCTTTTAGAATTTATGAAATAACATTACTGACTGTATTGACCGACAGGAGATCCAGTTGATATTGTATATTTAGACCTTTGTAAAGCTTTTGATAAGGTTCCCCACATAAGGCCGATGAAAAAGTTATTTGCAATGTGGTATAGTGGAGTGGTACATGGTTGATTAAAGAGTGGTTGCGAAATAGAAAACAGTGTGAATACAACGAAATGGGAATAAATCATCATGGAAATAGTGAAGAGTGGTGTCCCACAGGTTCCAGTGGGCCACTATTGTCCTCATATAATAATTGATTTAGACCAGGACTTAAATGCAAGGTTTCAAAAGTCTGCAGATGATACTAAAGTGGCCACCTCAGTTAGGAATAGTGAAGGATGCATAAAAGATTCAAAATCATCTTGATTAACTTCTTGGGTGGGCAGATAAGTGGCAAATGAATTTTAATAGAAAAAGTGTAGGTTCTTCACGCTAGGTTACTCAAATAACAAGGTTAATTACGGATATGAATGGGATTGGCTTAGTCTTGCTGGACCAGAAAAGATGTAGGTGGTGATTATAAGCAGTAATTTGAAAGTAGCTAATCAGTTTGGAAGCTAGAAAATAAAGCTAATAGATCTGGACATAATAAATCGCAATGTTGTCTACAAGAGCAAGGAAGTAAGTAAGTAAAACTGTATAATAGCTAGTTAGGCCAGTAATAGAGTATTGTGCACAAGTTTGGCCCCTTATTTAAGAAGACTTAGATTTGCTAGAGAGAGTGCAACGTAGAGCAACAAGGATGATTTTCTGTGTTTGAGGTAAGAGAGCTATGAGGAAAGCCTGAGTAGGAATGTTTCTGTTAGAAAGGCGATTCTCAGAGGGGACATGATACAAGTCTACAAAATATTTACATCTATTGATATACAGAGACCAACAAATTTTTCATAGTAGAGCATGGACAGGTGACCAGGGGGCATAATAAGAAAATTAAGAAGAAAGCATGCCATCTTGATATAAGAAAGCATACATTCAGTAATAGGGTTGTTAAATTTTGGAATAGTCTGCCAGAGGAGGTTGTTGAGTGTGACTCGATTGCAACATTTTAAGAAGGGGTTAGATTCATTTATGGATGGGTTGGGAATCATATAATATATGACGAAGCCAAATTGGCGAGTTTTAAGTTGTGATAATAGTTAATAGTTAGATATTGGGGGGGGGGGCCCATGTGTGAACCATAACTTAGTTATAATGCATGTGGATGGTTGGGTATCATATTTATATATCATTAGTTTTGACTAAACCAAATTGGTGGATTTGTAGTTACAACAAATTGAGCAAGGCCCTAGGGTGCTTTGTGGATTTGATGCAGCATGTTGGGTAGTGGGTGTGACTGGGACAGTCTCGATAGGCCCATGTGGCTTTTTACTGTCTCTATATTCTTAATCTTAATGTTAATGTTATATGGCCTTGAATTTCAGAAGAAAAAAAATTCTAAAAAGTGCATTAGGGAAAAGTTGGGAGACGAAGTTCATACTAAAGTGGTCCACGTTACCCCGCCCAGATGCTAATCTGTGATTTAATTTTTTTTTTTTTTTTTATAAAAATCCTATGAGAGTTTTAGCAACTTTGAGAGGCTGTAACTTTTTTTCCTAAAGAGACCCCCCGTGTTTATTTTTTTTATTCTTCATTTTTATTTTCTTAGAGGATAGGCCTATCCTGTGGATTTTTATAAAAAATTTGGGGATGAAGCCCCTCTGCGACATACTAATTACCCAATATGAAATTTACATACTATTATATATATATATATATATAATATATAGTAATATATTATAATATATATATAATATATATATATATATAATATATATATATATATAATATATATATAATATAAATATAATTAGAAAAATAAAAATTTATTTATAGTGCACTGAATATGCAAGAAGCTAAATATAAATAACAAGTAATATAATGAATAAAGTTTATGTATATTTGAATATATATATATATTATATATATATATATATATATATATATATATATATATAATATATATATATATATATATATATATATATATATATTATATATATATATATATATATATGAACTGGCCTTTTGTGACTAGAAATGGTCCTTAAATATATTTATGTTAACCATCTACATAAAGCTTAATTTCCTAAAGTTCCTATTAGATTAAATAAAAAAAAAAAAAAGCATATACAAATAGTGAGATTTAGATTACAATGAGATTGTATAGAGATTATATAATTATATAGATTATAGATAATAATGTAAATATGAAATCATGATAAAAAATAAAACACTATAAATAAAACACCATAAAATATTGTAACTCGGCCTGAGAACATCAGAGCCGCTAAATAATCTCCCCACAGCCGCGGAGGAGGGGACAGGGATGTTGTACTTGATAAAGAGGTCCACCCAGGCCTCTCTGGGCTGCTGGGGGGGAACAGGTCCACAGAAAGTGGGGTGCTTCCCTTCATATTCAGCTTGTTCCAGCTCTCAAAGGCCTTCTTGCGGAATTGTGGACTTAAATTGCGAAATGATTTAGGCATTCCACTAACTTCAATTCCGCAACTTTTTTTCAAATTATCGCAATCACAATTCCGCGATTTTTTTTGGTATTCCGCAATTATGGAATTGCTGAATGCTCACCTCTGGACTTTAGTAATATTGTGGAAACTGGAAGCGATGGCAGAAATAACTATATAAAAGTTGATAATTATGATGACAGCAACCCTAATTTCGATAAATTTTAGAAAATTTAAAGCAAAAGTTAGAGAAAATAACTAGTTACATTTTTTTTGGCACCTAAAGGAAAAATAAGTGATGTATTAAGACATTAAGACATTAAGAATATAGAGACTGTAAGAAGCCACATGGGCCTATCGAGACTGTCCCAGTCAACCCACTACCCAAACATGCTCATGCAAATCCACAAAGCACCCTAGGGCTTGTCAAATTTTTTGTAACTACCAAATCCACCAATTTGCTTTCAGTCCAAAAACTAATGATATATTATATATAATATAATATATAATATATATATATATATATATATATATATATATATATATATATATATATATTATATATAATATATATATATATATATATATATATATAATATATATATATTATTATGATACCCAAACCATCCACAAGCATTAATAACTAAGTTATGGTCACACATGGCATCTAACATTAATAACTATAAAAACTAAAAACCCGCCAATTTGGCTTCGTTTCAATATATTATATGATACCAACCCATATCCATAAACGAATCTAACCCTTTTTAAAATGTTGCAATCGAGTCACACTCAAACAACCGCCTCTGGCAGACTATTCCAAAATTTAATCAACCCCTATTACTGAATGTATGCCTTTCTTATATCAACGATGCATGGCTTTCTCTTAATTTTCTTTATTATGCCCCCTGGTCACCTGTCCATGCTCTACTAATGAAAAATTTATTGTCTCTGTATTATCAATATAGATGTAAATATTTTTGTAGACTTGTATCATGTCCCCTGTGAGAAATCCCTTTTCTACAGAAAACATTCCTAATCCTTCAGCCTCTCCTCAAAGCTCTTACCCTCAAACCAGAAAATCATCCTAGTGCTCTACGTTGCACTCTCTCTAGCATATCTAAGTCTTTCTTTAAATAAGGGCCCCAAACTTATGCACAATACTCTGATTACTGGCGTAACAAGCTATTATACAGTTTACTTTATTACTTTCCGGCTCTGTAAAACAACATTGCGATTTATATGCCCCAGCATCTTTTTAGCTTTATTTCTAGCTTCCAAACAACTGATTAGCTACTTTCTCAAATTACTGGCTTATAATCACACCTAAGGATCTTTTTCTGGTCCACAGACTCAAAGCCAATCGCCATTCATATCCCCATTCGTAGGTAAAACTTTTATTTGAGTAACCTGGTGAAGAACCTTACCTTTGTACTATTAAAATTCATTTGCCACTTATCTGCCCACCCAAGAAGTTTATCAAGGTCATTTTGAATCTTTATGCATCCTTCACTATTCCTAATTGAGGTGGCACTTTGATATCATCTGCAAACTTAGAAACCTGCATTTAAGTCCCTCGTCTAAATCATTTATATATATGAGGAACAATTAGTGGCCCCCAGACCTGAACCCTGTGGGACACCACTCTTCACTATTTCCCGATGATGATTTATTCCCATTTAGTTGCTACACACTGTTTCTATTTCGCAACCACTCTTTAAATCCAACCATGTACCACTCGACGTAGTCCACGCTGCAATAACTTTAGTTTCAGCCTCCTGAGGGGAACCTTATCAAAAGCTTTACTAAAGTCTAAATATACAATATCAACTTGATCTCCCTGGTCAATGCAGTCAGTAATGTATTCATAAATTCAAAAGTTTTGTCTGACATGATCTACCCTTTCTGAAACCGTGCTGGAGTATTACAATACCTTGTTATCTTCATAATATTTCTCTATATGACCTTCATTAACTTTTCCAGACCTTTACAACCAGAGATGTTAAGCTAACTGACTATAATTTCCCAAATCTTCCTTACTACCTTTCTTATAAGATAGGCACAGACATATGCTTGTTTGTCCAGTCATTGTACCTCACCAAATGGTTATTAGCTCGCTAAAAATCAAATACAGTGCCTTTGCAATGCTGAAACTACCCTCTTTCAGAATTCTTACCCATATATACCATCAGGGCCTGCAGCTTTACTTGGATCAATATGATCTAATAAACGTTTAATATCTTTTACATCAATTCAATTCTGTAAGTCTATTTGTTTAAATGAATACAAGAACTATTAGTCTCTGAACTATTATCTAATCTTTCCTCAGTAAACACTGAAGCAAAATAAGCATTGAAAATGTTGACCAACTCCTTATCTGAACTCACTAAATTTTCATCAATTTTAATTGGACCAATCGTCCTATTCTTACTTTTAAATTTATAAAAGCTAAAAAACTTCTTCAGATTCTTATTACTATTCCTTGCTAAATTAATTTCTGCCTCTCTCTTTGCCTTTCTTATTGACTGGTTAAGTTCATTTCTATTTTTCCTATAATTTTCTAAATCATCTTCCCTATTACTACCCTTGAATATTTTAAAACATCTACGCTTTTCATAACATAACTGAAGTTAAAGACATCTTTCTGGTATCTCTATATGCCTATAGAAATATAGAATGTGAGTTATTTTCTCCTTAGGCTTAGTTTCGTCTTAGACTGTTTTCGTTTTTGTCATTCGTGCTTATGCTCGATAAGAAATGTTTACCAAGTTTTAGCACGAATTTCGTACATAAACGAACACGATTTCTCATAAAAGTTACTTTTGTTTACAAATATTTGGAATCAGCTGTTGTGATGGACCACGTGGTTTTGAAATAAACAGAAATAAAAAAATAAATGGTTTATATATTACAAATAGGTAAAACTTTACATATCCCGACACATTCAGAAAAAATTCGTTGTTGCCAGATTGTGCTACAAAAGAGTAATTGGGCTACAGAAAGAATGTATCTCTAACAAAGAAAACTATTTTTAAGGCAAACTAATATATATATATATATATATATATATATATATATATATATATATATATATATATATATATATATATATATATATATATATATATATATATATATATATATATATATATATATATTATATATATATATATATATATATATATATATATATATAATCGAGTTTTTTCCATATCGATTGCGTGGATCCGAGCACATTTTTATTTGATAAAATTCAAAATAAAACTTTATATCAGTGAAAGAGCTTCATACCAAAAAAAGAAGCCCTAATTATTGATTTAAATTTATGTAACTTTACGCAACTTACTTAACCTTACTCAACCTAACCAAACTTAAATATATACTAATTAAATATTTCAAACTTCAAATTATAGCAAAAAAGTATCATCCCTCTACGTTACGCAGACTTTAATTCAGTAAAAGATCTTCATACCTATAAAAATATTTAAAAAAAATAAACGTCCTAATTATTTATTTAAATCTATTTAACTTTACGTAACTTACTTAACTTTACTCAACCTAACCAAACTTAAATATATTCTAATTAAATATTTCAAACTCTTCAAATTAAAGCAAGAAAGTAGCCTCCATCTACCATTTCACGCACAATAATCAAATAAATAGCAAACTGGCACACCAAATTTTTCTCAGCATGTGTCGGGATATGTAAAATTTAACCTTACAAATAAATGAAATAATTGATCAACTATTGTGATAGAGTTTATCAATTTGGAAGAAATTAGATTTAAAGCTGATTTTATTGAATGAAACATTCATCAAACCAAACGGACCTACCACGCCCCCCATCTTGTTTGTTTACATTTCCGTAAGAACGTGCTTAAATCGTGCAAGCCGGGAAATAGCAATCTTACAGAATTAAGGAAATTCCTTACGTTTGTTGAGCATTTTTCACGATTTTGCGATAAGTTTGACAAAAATGAACGCAAACTCGAGCATTTCTTACGTTTCGTAAGCACAAATGCAAAAAAGGTAGGGTCTGTAAGATATATATATATATATATATATATTATATAATATATTATATATATATTAAATATTTATATATATATAAATATTATTATATATATATATATATTATTATATATATATAATATATATATATATATATATATATATATTATATATAAATATATATATATATACACATATATATATATATATTATATATTAAATATATATATATATATATATATATATATATATTATATATATATATATATATATATATATATAATATATATATATATATTATTATATATATTATATATTATATATATAATCCTCAAATCCCTCCCCCAAAAATTTCTTCCTACAAGCCCAGTTATATATATATATATATAATATATATATATATTATATACTCTCTCTC
>JABUQX010044070.1:0-36686 GCA_015478945.1 Trachelipus rathkii
CCCACCGCTTCACATCAATCTTGGGTTAATGAAACAGTTCACGCGCGCTCTGGACAAGGATGGGAGGTGCTTCAACTACCTGTGCCGAGCCTTCCCTGGAGTCACCATTGAGAAGCTGAAGGCCGGCATTTTCGATGGCCCACAGATACGGCAGCTCATCAAGGACACAGAGTTCGAAAACTCCATGAACACGCTAGAGTGCGCCGCCTGGAGGTCGTTTGTGCAGGTGGTGAACAACTTCCTGGGGAACAAGAAGGCAGCAAACTACGGCACACTCATCAACAGCATGATAAAGAACTTCCAAAACCTCGGGTGTTTGATGAGTATAAAGATGCATTTCCTGTTCTCACACATGGAGAGGTTTCCTGAAAACCTTGGTGCGGTCAGCGACGAGCAGGGAGAAAGGTTCCATCAGGACATGCGTCAAATGGAGGAGAGGTACCAGGGGAGGTGGGACGCAGTCATGCTCGCGGACTACTGCTGGTCGCTGAAGAGAGACAACCCAGCAGCTGCTCACACACGGAAATCGAGGAAACGGGGATTTACGCCGTGAACTCTGAACTTTTGTGTCACGTAACGCTCATGTACATGTATTAAACTTATCAAATGTAATCGAGTATATAATAAATGAATGAATTTGGATACGTTGACTTTTATTTACCCAGGAAAACGGAAAAACCGAATGTTTATGATCCTCAGGAATTGGGTTTTTGGACGAAAAATAGTTTTTTTCTTAAATGTCTGTAGCGAACAAACCAGACCTGATTGAAAAAAACAAAGGGCATTTTCGGACTCAGCGCATCTCAAATAGTCTAATTCCGCTGGAAAACCCTGGACGATTTTCCAAAAAAAATTTTTCTTGTTATCCCAGCGTTTATGTATAATAAAAAATGTAAAAATACTATTAATAATAATAATAATAATAATAATAATAATTCAATTAATAATATAATCAATGAGTTAATAAATAATATAATAAATAATAATATAATAATAATAATAATAATAATAATAATAATAAATAAATAATAATATTAATATTAATATTAATATTAATATTAATATTAATATTATATTATATTAATATTAATATTAATATTAATATTAATATTAATATTAATATTAATTAATGTTAATATTTAATATATTTAATAATAATTGTCTTACTAATAATAAATAATAATAATAATATAATAATAATAATAATAATAATAATAATAATATAATAATAGGATGAATAATGATACTAATGATAATATAATAAATTATAAATTAATAATTATAATCAATCATAATGATAATACTAATAAAAATATAATAATAATAAATAATAATAATAATAATAAAAATAATAATAATTAATAAGAATAATAATAATAATAATATATATAATAATGATTTGAGAAAAAGAATATAAGGAATAAATAATAATAATAATAATAATAATCAATAATAATAAATAATATAATAATTGATAATAATAATAATAATATAATAATAATAATATAAATAATGATATCAATAATAAATAATAATCAATAATAATAATAATAATAATAATAAAATAATAATTAATAATAATAATGATAATTAATAATAATTAATAATAAATAACTAATAATATAATACATAATAATAATAATAATAATAACTAATAATAATAATAATAATATAATAATAATAATAATAATAATAATAATAATAATTGATAATAATAATAATAATTAATAATAATAATAATAATCATAATAATAATAATAATAATAATAATAATAATAATAATAATAATAATAATAATAATAATAATAATAATAATAATAATAATAATAATAATAATAATAATAATAATAATAATAATTTTCAAACATTTCTGCTATGGTACTTATTTTTCTGTCAATAACCTCTTTCTGAATTTCGAGCTAAAGCATCTTTTGAATACTGCCATTGTTTATCTTTTAATTTATCAATAGTGGTGTTTCTCAGGTCTGAATTCTACCACAATTTAATATTTATATTTCCTTAATGAAAATAAATTTCTTTTATTTCCATTATTTTTTCCATATAGGAAATTATGCGTCTTTCTATGTGTCTCTTCACAGCATATCTACTCCTATGCAGACGACTCCAGCCTTCATTAGTCTTTCATGTTGAAGGGCATCACAATCAACCTCAAATGGCTGATGCAACTGGCATCTAGTCTCTCTCGCTTTTATAATTGGGGTATTGAGTCATGGTTGTTTCCAATGTTTCATAAACTACTTTCCATTATCTATTTCAATTTACATTATCAAGAGCACAAGAATTATATCTTCAAAAATGCACAATTCAAGCTTTCATATGTCTTAATATATCTGACATTTCCTTTTCTAGTGTCCTTTGCTGGAAGGATCACTATTTATCTCACAAATCAAGTTTCATGTATATTGGGTTTTCTGAGAATCCTTCAGAATTTCAGAATTTCTTCACGCCACTATAGTTAATATATTAATTAAGGCTTATATAGAGTATGCATTACATATCTTTACATTCTTCACTTCTTGAAAGAGTGGATTCTAATCAGGTATCTCTCCTACTCTTACCGCCCCTCCCTACTCTCTTTTTGTCCGTCGCTTTGTTGCTTCATCCTCCTTATATATATATATATATATATATATATAGTATATATATATATATATATTATATATATATAATATATTATATATATATATATATATATATATATATATATAATATATATTATATATATAATATATTATAATAGTATATATATATATATATATATATATATATATATATATATATAATATATATATATAATATATATATATACATATGAATATAATATTATATATATATATATATATATATATATATATATATATATATATACTATATATATATACTATATATATTTTTTTTTTTACATGATACCACCACTCAACGGGCAGGGCCCTTTTCAAAAGGAGGGGGCCAAAAAAAAGAAAAATTAAATAAAAAAAAATTTACAAAAAAAAAAAAACAAAAATTAAAACAAATGGAAAAGTAAACCACCCTTGCCCTTGCTAACGCAAATTCCCTCAGGCTGGGTGCAGGCGCGGGACTTAAAACAGAGGAGATGAAATGCGGGAAAATAGAAGAAAGGCAAGAAGTTCCACACAAACAGAATGTGACTGAAAGAAGGAGGCAGCACAACGAGTGATCCTTGAGTGTCCAATATTCACACAATTTTCAATGTGAAGAACAAGGCACCTCTTGGTTTCGAGGGGACGGCAGTGGGCTGGGGGATCATTCTCTCGCAGCACCTGCCGTTGAATACCTATAGAAAAGAGATATGGGCACCAACGTCATGTTGCCAGAGAAGAGGGTCATGAAGGTTGTCAGAAAGTATGGGACAGTTTATAAGCCTCTTAGCCTTAGATTCACACTCTATCCAAAAGGAGGGTGAAACCGGATCCACCCCAAATATGAGAACAGTATTCCATACAGGGGCGAAAAAAACCTTATATAATTGGAGTATCTGAACAGAAGAAAAAAAGGCACGCAATCTGAACAGAATTCCCAGCTTCTTTGAGGCCATTTTATCAACCGATGTGATATGAGGTCTCCAAGACAATTCACAATTTATGTTTAGTCAAAGAATGTTTATGTTGCTTACAGGTAAGACATTAGAGCCGTCAAAGGGGATAGGAAAGTTGGGAGGTGTTTTAGAAAGGGAGATATGAAGAAGTTGAGTTTTCAAAGAGTTGAATTTCACAAGATTGCAGTTACCCCACTGAGAAATCCCGACCAGTTTGGCAAGAATTGTATCAGACAGCTGTAGACGAGAAATATATTATGGCTATTACAATGAACACAGCTTTTCGGAAGGATCCAGCAGGATATCTCCTACTTTCTCCTTACTCTTTCAGACTCTCTGACCACAGACTTAACAGTTGTGCTCATTCACACATGTATGTAGCCTACTCTATTAGTAAAGTATGTTTTATTTATTCTTCTTCTTTCAGTTTTCCATACTCCTTTTTGCTTTCTTAGTTCCAAACGAAGTGTACCGGGTCATGTCGGCTATTAATCCCAGTATATAATTGGTGTTTCTTACTATACTTGTTACTGTGTAGGACGACGTTGAACAAAAATAATAATAATAATAATAATAATAATAATAATAATAATAATAATAATAATAAATAAATAATAATAATAACTAAATAATAATAACAGTAATAATAATAATAGTTAAATAATAATAATAATAATAATAATAATAATAATAATAATAATAATAATAATAATAATAATAATAATAATAATAATAATAATAATAATAATAATAATAATAATAATAATAATAATAATAATAATAATAATAATAATAATATAATAATAATAATTGTAATAATGATGAAAATAATAATAATACATATTAATAATAATAATTAATAATAGTGATAATAATAGTAATAATAATAATAATAATAATAATAATAATAATAATAATAATAATAATAATAATAATAATAATAAAAATAATAATAATAATAATAAAATAATAATAATAATAATAATAATGATGATGATGATGATAATGATGATAACAATAATAATAATGATAATAATTATAATAATAACAATAATAATAATAATAATAATAATAATAATAATAATAATACATAATTAATAATAATAATAATAATAATAATAAAATAATAATAATAATAATAATAATAATAATAATAATAATAATAATAATAATAAAAATAATAATAATAATAACTTTAAAATAGTTTATAGTAAAAGAATACTTTTGTAGCTTACTCTAAAAGTAATTTTGTATTTGAAGTATAATGAATGACTTGAAAAAGAGTAAAACTCATTTCACTTTGCTTCTGTAACAGAATCCTGAATTTGTGATATGAAATTTCGATGTTAGACTCTTTTAGAGGGTAAAAGAATTCAAAGTGTGTTAATCATGATAAAGTTCGGGAGTTCATTCCTCTCACTCCGTACACTCTCCTCTCTCTTCTCTCCTCAGTACGATTAGTTCATTCCTCTCACTCCGCCCACTCTCCTCTCTCCTCTATCCTCAGCACAATTATTCTTGCAATATTTTCGAATAACTAAAAACACTGAAAGATTAATATATATATTATCATATATTGTATCATCTCTTCTCGTCATTCTCTCCTCCTGCTCTCCTCTCTCCTCCTCTCTCTCTCTCTCTTCCTCTGTTCTCTCCTCTCGCTCTCGGTCTCTCTCTCTCTCTCTCTCCTCCTCTCATTCTATATCTATATATAATATATATAGATATATATGATATAAGCTTTTATAATTGTAGGGATTATATAGCATATATTATACTGATTGTGATAAGTAAGATCCGAATTCTGCATAACCCTCACATCTATGATTTCCGCTCGTTTACCATACCGCATGCCGCCGTTGAGGGTGTTAGGATATTCTGATAGTGAATTTACCTGCAGTCAGTATCAGGATTCCTGTCTATAAAAAACTAAAGAAACTTTTCCAAATCACACAAATAAAACACTTCAACTCAACAGGACAATCATGTGAACTCGTAGTAAAAAAAGTATTTGTTTTGGATATGACAGAAGAAGGGTTGGCAGAGTTTTTGGATTCTGATATGTATGTTATTATGCATCATTCATTTCAAAGAGTTTCAGGAGAAAAAAAAAAAGGGCAAAAATAAAGGGGAGAAGAGAGAAGAGCAAGAAGAGAGAAGAGAAGAAGAGAGGAAGAGAAGAGAGAGAAGAGAGAGAGAGAAGCAAAAAATAAATCAAGGCGCTTTATATGACCTTCGCTAATGCATTCAAGATTTGGGGTTTGTAAGTCCTAATTACAAGGTCTGTTGGCTATGGATACCTCTGCGTATTCGTTTATTATTGTTTTCCAGCTAAAACTAACTTTAAGTAGTAGACGACTGACCCCATTGTGGACTGTAACCACCCCACCTCAAGTGGACATCACTGACACAGTCTTACTCCTAGAAATCTCTAACTATTCCTTTTCGCTGTTGTTCGTCGTTCAAGCCCTCCATGGCATTTTCTCAGGCATTCTTGCTGTGCAGGAATTCAGCTTTTTTTTCGCCTCGGTCGCCATTTTGAGTTTAAAGCATTCGCTAGAGAGATGGAAACCATAATAGAGAGAGGGGATGAGAAGGAGAAGGATGAGAGGAAGAGGAAGAGTAAGAGGGAAGACGAGAAGAGAGAGGAGAAGAGAGGAAGGAGAGAATAGCAAAATCATAAATTCAAGGGTCGTAATTGACCCTGCAATGATAGATTTTAGTGTCCTTAAGTTTAACAAGCGTGTCTGTGCTATGGCTAAATCTCTGCGTATATTATATCTGCGTTTTTCCAGCTAAAACTAATAACTTTTAAGAGCGTTAGAGACCTGGTTTTTTCACGTCTCATTTTGGGACTTGAACCCCATCTAAAGTGGTGAGCTCACGACACGATCTTAGCCGCTTTAGGGAACTTTAAATAGTATTCCCTTTGCCGATTTGTCGTCGTTCAGCCCTCAAGGCATTCTCACTGCAGAATTGTCAACCTTTTTCTCCCGTCTGGGCTTCCCTATTTTGTAGCTGGTTAAAGCATTCGTAGAGACTGAATAACCCATTAAAAAGTAATTTCTGAAGTGTGCAGTCGAATAGCCTAGTAGTTTACCGTTTGTTGGTGTTGTCTGGTCGACACGTGTTTATCCCTACTTGTTTTTTTGTGTTTTTTTCTTCCTTACCACCTCAACCTTTGAGATTTACACCCCAACGCGGAGTGCAGAGAATCACAAATCTCTTCTACGATGAGGTAATGAAGATTTGAAAACATCCAAAAACCTAGTGTGAATCTTGAAGACATTTTAAACCAGTTGTTTAGGTGGGTCCACCAATCTGTCCAACTACTACCGGTATCGAATATTAAGAAACTTTTTATTCCCTATCGTTCGTGAAAGAATATGTATATACCCAACCGGAACTCGTAGAAAGATGATTTAAATGTAAATATTTGGTAATAGACCATGGAAAATCAAATGAACCCATCAAAAATTACCTCTCGATCATTTGAAACCCCTTTAAAGCCCATCAAATAAACTTAGCCCTCTATGCGATTCGAAACCTAAGGAAACCGTCTTTCAGACCTTTGAAACCTTTAAATACGGTCTTGTCGACCTCGAAAACCCATAAGTGTCAAAGCTAATTTTTCTCAGAATCCGGCTTTAGTTCTTGCTCCGACTCTGAAGGTCCGCAAACCTAAAACGTGTCGTTGCGGACCTGAAATATTCCCACTGGAAAAAGCACTAAAATATGTCTACTAGTGCCGAATTTTAGGCGATGTACTCGCCCCCAATAGAGCTTTTGCAGCCTTATCTCTGTTTCCTCTCTGGTGGTTCTATAGCAGCGTTTGTAGACTTGTAGACAACCTCTTTAATCATTTAATTCTATTGACAGGGTGTTCCTCAGGGCTCTGTCTAACTCTCAACTCTTTTTCTACTTATCATTAATGATATTCTCTCTATCACTCCTTCATCTATCCACACCTAGATCGATCTCATTAAACTTTCTAACGTCCCAGCCAACTGAATTAACTCGTGATAGGGGAGCTGCCTTCGAGTAACTAATCGTTTTTTCTCGAATTTCTAATTGTGGTAGAGAAAACATGATTTTTTTTCAATTCCTCAAAATGTCAGTTCTTTCATCTTTCTACTCGAGATCTTCACACAACTATAAAATTAGTTTCGAAAGCAACTCAAACCTTCGTCTATCCTTAATATTCTTGATGATTCATTTTCTCGGGATATTTTGGAAAGAATCGAATTATTTCTAACAAAACAAGCTTCTAAGCCGTTAGGTGTTCTGTGGCACCTTCGAAATTTTTTGACACCACCACACTATCACATGTATTTGCACTTTATAAGGGTATTGCTCGCCCTAGTTTAGAGTATGTCTCATATATCTGGGGTGATTCGACTCACAGAACTCTCCTGGAAAAGATGGAGTCTGAGGCATTTTTATCAACTCCACACTCTTATACCTCGTCCTCAATCTATATCACTGTCCGCTCGAATGTTGCGTCACTGTCCTTATACTTTTAGCTATTACAACGGGCAGTTCTTCAGCTCTTCTGAACTCCCCAGTCGTCCAGTCGCATAACTCCTCCTTTGAGAAGTAATCGTGCAACAAGTCTTTCCACAAAGCTTCATCCTTTCCCTGTCCATTTTGAACCACTGCAAAAACCTTTTACACCCGTACATGTCGGGAACACTTACTGATTGGGAATTGGCTTGATTCTCCCCCAAACCAGTAGGATTCATGTCCTCTCTGGTTTGATATATACCATTCAAAAGTAACATACGGTGACATACGTGTCCTATCTAACTGTATATGGTTTCATCGCCCTTAGGGAGACTGATGGGTAGTGTCTTGCGTGGGTCCTTGATAATTCAAAGCTTTGAACGCCGGTTTATTGCAAACGAAAACCGCGTCACTGGCTCTCACAAAGCTCCTTTCCTTGGTTTCCTTCTTCCCTTTGCTTACTTTGTCCAGCTTTCTTTCAAATCGCCCTATCCAGCATCGTAGACTCCTCTTCTGCCTTTTTCCTGTTAACGTGGTGTCCTATCTACTAAGGTCTGTTTTAAATTATCCCCCAACTTTTATTCCTACTATAATCAATGGGATCTCCGTAGCTGACTTACCTCTGTCACTGTCTTATTGCCGATGAACCTCAACTCCCTAGTTCTCTACCATCAAATTCTGTCTCCCTCTTTGGCATTCTAGAGTTGCCGTTCTCGGTCTGTCACGTTTCCGGATCTATTCTGCCGACGGATGATATCCCCTCGTGTTGGTCACAGGCAACTGCTTGTAAAATCAATACTCTTAAAAACCACTTCTCTTTACATTTCCTTCCCAAGAAACATTAATATTTTCGTTGATTTCCTGGTTCAACTAGCTAACTCCCACGTGAGATTAACATAAACATCATCTTGTCCAAACATAAACGATAATTACCAATTGTCCTTGGAAATCCTCAACTTAACAAAGGTTGCAATGTGGCCCTTAAAAACAGGCGGTAGTCTGTCAGTGTTGCGTTGGGAATTTTTTTCCTTCTGAACAGGCTACTCCGATTAATAAGGTACCATCGCTTTTGTAGGATAACTGTTCAAACATGTGAGCTCCGGGTCCCACCTTTCTAAGTGTTGGATAGGGTAGCTACAGCTAAAGAGACGCTTAAGAAACGATTCCCCCATTTTTAAAATCTCCCTGACCTCTAGCTTGCCTGGACGGGTTGGCCGCACGTAATAAATCTTTTTTTTCTAGTTTATATGATGACACGCGCAGAGCTCGGGGGGAGTTTGTTTGAACCCTCGCAGAATCCACAGACTCTGCGTCGCCCCCCTCTATCACTTAAGGGGTGTGCCCGTGGAGATTGAAAACTCGCAACTATGTTCTCGTTGGGTGCCTTCCTTACAGATATTGCTGGTTCTGTGGAATCTCCTATCCTTCTTCTTTTTTCTACACTGTATAAATCTCCCTCTTAAAAACACCGGGCTTTGGGCCTGCACCCACGATGAGAGAGTTGCAGTTAAGCTAGCTGGTGGGTTTCGTTTATTGCTGACCCCTTGTGCCTCCTTTGAAAAAGGGAGGCCCAGTCCCGCTTAGTATGGTGAACTGTAAATATATATATAAAATATAATTATAATATATAGTAATTAATATAAATATAAATATCTATGATAGAATATTATGTATAGTATATATATAGTATAATTATAATAAACTCTCGTTAAGCATTTTTTTATATATAGGGCATAAAAGAAGTCATGGTTAATTAATAATTTATATTCAACGAATTTTAAGCCACTTGAACCTTATTATAAAAAAGAATTTTGTACTCAAATCTGAAGGAAAAAACAAGGTTAACCATTCTTCTCTCCAAACTTATACAACTCAAAACGTACACACAACTCTTACTTTTCACATACACACCACACACATAAAAGCTCATGAGTGACTTTCTCTTCAATCGTCACTTCTCTTTTGGATTCAAATACTAAGATTTAATTAGTCTGACCCATTTCAGTAAGATTTATTTAATAAGGGCTTCTTAAAAGAAAATTTATTCATAAACATGTCAACTTTTATAACAACTTTAAAAAATTTTATTAAAGAAAATAATATAATATATATAAATTATATATATAATATATATAAATAATATAGAAATATGATATATATAATATAATATATATTATAATAATATATGAAGGACTGATGGTAAATATGGAAATAGAGGGAAAGAGGAAAGATGAAAATACAAAGATTCTGTCCTCGCCCTCTTTTCCACTTTAAAAATTTCATAGAATGATTTAAACCATTATCTGTTGGTATTTGTTACTCAGAATAATGAAATAATACGAAAAATTTAACCAATATATAATAAATATATATTCATAATAATATATAATATAATATATAAATATAAATAAATAAACGTTGGCTCTATCGAATGGCTGATAAGCTTATAACTTTCAACACCGGAACACACGCAGCAGCAATGCGACATCGTATAATATACGAATAATAAAGATATATTAATAATATAATATATGTAATATATATATAATATAATATATATAGTATATAGGTTATATTATATTATAATATATATAAAATATATATACTATATAATAATTAAGAGAGAGAGATGAGAGAGAGAAGAGAGAGAAAGAAAGAGGAAGAATAGAGAGAGAGAGAGGAGAGAGGAGGAGGAGAGTCTGGAGATGAGTATTTTATAATGATGTATCCATGTTTTATTTTATTTTATTTAGCAATGATTCATTAAATAGCAATTAGTAATTATTTAATCTTGAATGCGATTGTGCAATAAAAAAAAAATTGCGGTTAACCCTTAGACTCGCCTAATGCATGTTCTCTATCTTGCAAATTATAATTTAATTAAACATTAAACGAAATAATATATTTCAATTTGAACATTCTAATGAGAAACAGTGGTATATTTTATTAAAATTCTCTTTCCCCATAAATAGATAACTGAATAGATAGATAGAAGATAGATAGATAGACGTAAAAATATGATATATCATATATAAAGATATATATATAATATTTATATATAATATATAGATATATAATATATAATATAATATATAATAATATATAATAATAATTATATATACCACCACATATAACAAACAAATATCGCCCACTTTAAACTATAGCGTGTATTCTCCAGCTGAATCCACTTTCTGACTAAAATATAGACAAAAAAAAACCTCCAAACGACACAAAAACAAAACTCTTCAGACGGCTATGGATACAGCTGCATACATCAACAAACCTACAACACCACAACAACACCGGCACCGAAGAAACCAAAATCTACCAATATATACACACACCTGACGATAGGCCCACAATTTCTTCTTCCAAAACCCAAACACCCATGCCACATGCACCTGCAGTACTTACTCACCACAGGAGCTCGAACCTCCTCCTTCTCACCACTCTAATATTACAGAAACAAATTCGAACAACTCCACCACCACCAAACAAGCACAACATATACCAACAATCCACACGGACGACAGAAACACTTAAGAACCAGGCCACCAATATAAACTAAAACACCGGTAACCTAAAATAGCCCCAAATTCAAACCCACCAAGAACGATCAGTCATCCTGTGACAAAGCAAATGCGGGGCATCGCCTACAATACAAACACAAACACAGATTCAACCTAAACCAAACTTATCAGCAATAGATCAAGAACTATTAAAGTTCCGGGAGACACATCCCACTTCTTTCTCTCCTGTTTAATAATCAACATAAAACAACATAGAACATACATCGCCTGGAGGAGTCCTGCAGGAGACCGTGCGCTCGTCGGGGTTACTTGGGCGGTGTGCCTTCTCCAGTGGGCGTATTCAGGGGAGAAAATAATGGTTGTGTTGATATATATATATAATATATATATTAATATATAATATAAAATATAAGTATAAATATATATATAATAAAGTAATAAATATAATAATATAGATATTAATATATATATTAGATATATAAATAATATATATATATAAAATATATAATAACTATAATAAGCAATCATATAAAGTATTTAGTGCATGTTAGTTTATCTTTTTTATCAAATAGTCCAAAGTACCGTCTTTCTTCAGCTGAGATTTGTTTCAGCGACTGGCAGACACTTTTCCATACCTCATATAATTAAATACATTTTTATTTCATGTTTGCTAGTAAATAGATAATTGAATTAAGAGTAATGATTGTATTATAAATTGATATAATTAAAATGAAAAATAAACATTAAATTTACAATAAATTATTATTTATTCTATAAATTTAGTTATTTTTTTAATTTATGAATAAAATTGAATAAGTTGGAATTGGGAAAATTTAAATTTTTTCATTAAAATATATATATACTAATTGAGAGGATTATATAATTAAATAATTTATATTATAAAGTAAAAAAAAATATTCACCTAATATTAGATGTGTTATTGATTTGTGGTAAATAATTTTATTATGTCGAGATTTAATTAACTAAATAACTCTGGAATTGAAATAAGGACACAAGTAGGTTATATTATACTTCTTTAGTTTTCACTTTCTTAACTACAATGATATTATTATATTGATATTATTATATTATTAGATTATATATTAATTATATATTATTAATCATTATTATTATTACTATAACATCATTACTATCATATACATAAGATGTGTAACATCACGATTAGCATTATTTCAACTGTCATTAATTATCAACGTCAGTCTTATTACTATTAAAACATTATTATGATTATATATTTATACATTATATATATTATTATTATTATTATTATTATTCATATTCATATTTTAGTATGATTATATATATATTATAAGTATATTTATTATATTTCGATCTAAAGTTCATAAATGTATCAAACAATGGATCATTTTTAAATTGGAGTTCAATCGTCGCTGACGATAAATTATTGTACTTATATCACTTGTTTAATGAAGCTCTGGCCAATAGAATCTGGAGGTGCGCGGGCGGGACGTCGAGGCAGAGAGGGAGGCTCGAGGGATACGACATGGGTGAGGCCATTTACATAATTTCGAGCCACACATGAAACATATGTGGGTTTGTTGTGTTGTTTTTTTTTGTTGTTGTTACTTTTGTTTTTGTTTAGTTTTAATACCGTGTTTTTTTTGTTTTTTTGTTTTTTTGAAAGGTGTTTCATGGTTTGTTTAGTGTAGGCTTTTTTGTTTGGATTTTGTGTTGGTGTTTTGTTTTTTTTTTTTTTGTTTTTTTGTTTTTTGGGTTTCTCGTTTTTAGAATTTTGGTATTAAGTGCCGCCATTTTTGTCGACTAGACTCATTCAATCTTTCAGTGTTGATTCCAAATATGATTGGCAAAGAAACAAATAAAGCGGCACTTGGGACTTAAACGACTATCGTTTTAAAAAATAAAAGTTGTATATAATATATATATTTCTACATTTGTAGATATAATTATATAATATGTATGAATAATAAAATATATACTATAAAAGATATTATAATTTTATTAACAATATAAATTTTGATATATTATATATAATATAATATATATATATATAATTAAAATAATATATATATTATATTATATAAAATATATATATAATATTATATATATATATATATAATATATATATCAGAAATCTGAGGCATGCATGAGATTTCTAAGAGGAACAAAAGTTTTGAAGACCAAATTCTACCACATACTGACCTTTTATTCGCCTCTTACGACAGCAAACTTACGTTTGAAATTCTTTCTCCCACACACAGGGACATAATAATATAATATATTAAATTATAAATATATTTATAATATATGATATAATATAAATAAATATATAATATATATATATATATATATATATATATATAAATATAATATATAATTAATAATGTAATAATATAATAAATGATATAGTAACATCGGTAGATTAATAAAAATAGCTTAATTATAATAATATTAATATAGTAGTAATAATATATTTTATTATATAATAAAGATTTTTTTAAGTATTTATTCATTTATTTAAAGCTTCATAATAATCAAAGAGATTCTTAAATCCATTGTTATTATGCAATGGTTCGTAGCACGAAGATTCATTTTGTTACAAACAGGTATCTGCGACGAGTAATTAGAGCTTAGTACGAGAGGCAGACTGGGTACTCACAGAAGTAAGCGTTGCTTCGATTTTTTTTTTGACTCTTCTCACTCTTCTTCAAATAACTTATGAAAAAAGATTCGATCTAAAGAAATATAATGCTGCCAATTATTTCGATTCGTGATTTAGATTTGGGCTGGGATGAAAGTTCATTGTACGTCAACTTTTGTAAGTCACAACTGTTTAAAACGTATCAACCTTTTATTAGTGAAAATGGTTTCGAATAAAAATGAACGATTCTTGAGTAAAACGAAGCTACATGCAGACCGCTTCCAGCACAAATAAAAAATTTAAAAAATTTAACTGGGAAAATTGGTTATCGTAACATTATAAAATTTTCAAAAATAGTTAAACAATATTAATGTAATGTTGTTAATTATTAATAGGTTAAAAACAAACAAATATCTTATTAGTTTATTTCTAACCATTATTATTATTATCATATGATTATATTATTATACTGTATTATTATTATATTATTATATATTATTATTAATTATTATTATATTATTATTATTGTATGAGTAGTTATGTAGTAGAGTAGTAGTATGTTATGTAGTAGTAGTAGCTAGTAGTAAGTAAGTAGTAGGAGCAAGAGTCGTATAGAGTAAAGCATGTTTGAAGCCGCAAAACTAGTAAGTAAATGAGTAGGAAAGTGAAGGAATTCAATAAAAAATTTTTATAATCATAAATTATTATATTATTATACTATAAATTATTATATATTATATTATAAAATATAACTATATATTAAATATTATCATTAAATAAATAGATATATTATATTATTGATGTTATATTATAATTATTATTAATTATTATATTATATAATTATTTATTATTATTCATTATTATCTTAGTAGTAGTAGTATAGTAGTATAAGTAGTAAGTAGTAAGTAGTAGAGTATAGTAGAGTATAGTAGTTGAAAATATCAGAACAGTTCAAGTAGTAAGCAAAACTAATATAATAAATTATGAAACTTATTATTAAATAACAAACATTGGAGAGTATTAAAAAAATCAGTAATTGACTTGCGAATTGAGATAACAGCAAAGTAAAATTGACCTCCGACCTCAAAAATAATATTTTACTGAATTAATTGTTCAATTACCTGTGATATTTGGAAAATCTTTCTTAAAATTGGCCTCTCGAACGAAGCAGTGTCAACGTCCTTGCATAAATATTCTGTCATATTTTGAATGAAACATGAAATTTTATGAGCTAAAACGTATCTATGTGTAAGATATTCTACCCCACTTTGTTAACGTTAAGAAATTTCTTTGAAATTAATTGAATAAATTATATATAGTTATATAGTATAATATATATATAATAGTAATAATAAATAATATATAATAATATATATAAATAATATAGTAGTATATATATATATTAATATATATAAATATATATATATATATATTATAATATAAATATATATTATAAAATATAGTATATATATTATATATATATATATAAATATAATATATATATATATATATATAATTATATTAATATATAATATATCTATGAATATATATTATATATATATATATAATTATTAGTATATATATATATAAAATACGTCCTATAAGTTTCATGTGCAGATAAATGTTTTTTTTTGCCAATATATGTTTATAGTAATACTAACAAAAACTTCACTCGTGAATCAAACAAGATCAAAACATTATTAATATACAAAAAAAAAAAAACTAATTATCTATTATCGTTCTTTTGCACGCAGTACGTTTGGCAGCGTGGACACAGGACGTTTCGGGATATTTTCTATAGTGCGAAAAATCGTTACCCGTAAAAGAGAAACATGTTACGGCAAAGACATCCATGGTAGGTTAGGTCGATATTTAATGCAGTCGTCGATCTATATAAGGTTAGGTGGCGTTTACTGCATTCGGTCGAATCCTATTAGGTTAGGTTGCGGTTACAGCCCTCAAAATTCAGGTTGTTATGTCATTTTTTCGTTTTGTATACACAGAAGTCCATATATGAAATAAACAAAAGGAACGAATTCAGCAAAATTTTATTTTTTACCGAAAACCTTAATCTTCACATTAGCACTGAAATGATTTCTTTTTCATCGCAAAAATAACCAAAAAAAAAACCTTATAATTAATCAATGTTTTCTTTGTTTTCTAATAAAAGTATGAAACCTAAAGTTTTCCCTCATATATAAAAAGCACTCTTGACCTCTGGCTGTTGATTTCCATATAATAATATACTATAACTATAGTAATAATAATATATAATATTATAATATATATATATATGTATAATATTAAACAGCTTAATAACACACTTATCGCCCACCAGAACTTATAAGGTCATAATAACATATTATAGAGTAATATATATATATATATATATTATAAGTATATTAATATATAATATAATATATATATAATATATATATATAATATATAGTATATATATAATAATATAATAATAGTAATAAATAATAATAATCTATTCTTTATCCTAATATCATTATATCATTATATGAAAATGATAGGGTCTAATATAGCTATATCGGAATGGACATTTACCTCTGTCAACAGCTATGAGATCTGGGGCGATTCATTCCACTAAATACCGCTCTCCTTACTGCAGTATTATATAATATATAGATATATTATAATAATATATTTATTTTTCTCAATCTAATATATAAATATAAAATCTTATATAATATTATTGTTAAAAATAATTATAAATAAATATAATAATTAATATATAATATAAATATAAAATCTATATATATTATAATAATATATATATACTAATATATATATATATATATATATTAATATATATATATATATATATATAATATATATATATAAATATATAATATATATAATAATATTATATATATAGTATATATAATATATAATATATATATATATATATAATATATAATACTAAAGAATAATAATATATATATATATATAATAATATATATTAGTAGGCAGTCGTCGTATTGCCGTCATAGTATATCTAAAAACTATTAAGCTATACATGAAAAAAAACGGAATACATTGCTTTTGGAATGCCTGCATATTACCGGAATGTAAAAAAAAAAAGAAAAAAAATTATATCTCAAAACTGACAAAGCTACAGCGAAAAGGATACCTTTTCTGAATCCTTGTAAAATTTCACATAGAAAAATGTAAAAAAAAAAAAAAATAAAAAAATAGTTAATATATAGTAAAATGATAAGAGCCATTTAGAGACCTTTATGGTACGTCGTTAAAATATAAATAGACTTTCATAAATTTGCTTTTTTTTTTACTAAAGAATACCCAAGGATTGACCGCAGCCGAGGCATATCGGTCTCTCGGCCTTACCGGGGACTACGGGTAGTGACTATTTCCCTCCTCCGGGAAGGGTCTCCGAACCCCCGCTCTTGGTATTTGGGTTGGGGTTAGACATACCCTACTCTCTAGGAAAATACGTCCCCCTATGTTCCCTCGGCTCGAGCCCCCTAGTGTCCATAAAGCGAAAATTTAATAGAAAGCTATTTATTTTAACGAAGAAACCAAATAAAAGGTCACTAAATAGGCCTTCTAATCATATTACATATATTATTTAACAAACTAATTTTTTTTTATTATTTAGTTTTTTACATTCTTCATTTTGACTACCAGATCCCACAAATGTAATTCCTTTTTCGCTGTAGCTATTGTATTAAAAGATATAATTTTTATTTATTTTTGTTTTTTTTTTTTTTTTTTTTTACATTTCCAGGGCAAACTGTGGACGCACATTCCAGCAATGTAGTTCCCGTTTTACTGTAGCCATAATAGTTTAAGATACATATTACGGCAAAACAGACGCTGGCATATATATAATATATATATAAAATATAATAATAAATATATTATATAAATATATATATATATATATATAATATATATAATAATAATATAATATATATAGGTATATATATATATATATATATATATAATATATATTATATATAAATATATATATGAAAGAGACTGTAAAGACAATCGTGACGACAAAAAGAAGAAGCAGATGAAAATAGTCTGTGTGTGTGTTTTGTGGTGCGTGTGGGTGTGTTTGTGTGTGTGTGTGTGTGTCTGGTTTGTGTGGTTGTTGTGTTGTGTGTGTGTGCGTGTTGCGAAATTATTGAAGGAACATCCATCCATATTTTTTTTTGGTTCATTGACCTCCTATAGCTTCTACCAGTCTCAATTATTTATCTAAAATAATTCTAATAGTTCTTTATTAAATCCGTTTCGAAGATCATTTAACATGTAAATATGTACTAACGCCACATCTACGTACGACCTTACGAAAAAACAGAGAATATTAAACATGGCCTAATGGTCATTTTGGGGCTCGTTACATAATAGACTTTATTACAGTTACATTATACGGCTTCTATTATACCCAATAGAAGTAACTAACGGTGTGAAGCGGTACTAGGTACATTTAGATGTCAAAATTCATAAAAATCTTGTGAATATTTCCCTTATGGTTAGCGAAATGATACACTCTTAATGATAATGTAAAGACTCCTCACAGATGAAATGTCTATCTTCAAATACACGCTGTTAAGTTTGTAATAATTGCATTATTTAGAATTTGATGACCAGGTAAAAGAAGAACCGAAAATGACCGCGATCCCAATATGGTCTAGGTTGAGTGACGAAAGAGGAGAGAGAGAGAGAGAGAGAGAGCGAGAGAGAGAGTTAGAGAGAGATAGATAGTTAGAAGAGGAGGAGGTGAGGGAACTGGACACGTGGAGAGTAATGCGAGGGAAATAGGATGGAAAGGATTCGGAAATAGAGGAAGAGATGAAGAGAGAACGAAGGAGAACAGAGAGAGAGAGAGAGAGATGAGAGATGAGTAAGAGGAGAGAGAGAGAAGAGATAGGAAGAGAGGAAGAGAGACGAGAGAGAGAGAAAATGAAGATTCAGGTGTGACGCCGTTTATTACAATAGAGACTCAGTTTGTAGTCAAAATATTTTATTTCTTTTGCGAGAAAGCTAATTAAAAAGAATGTATAAAATCCAACTGTTATTTTGAATTCGAATGAGGATTTAATAAGGATACGAAAATATTTTTTACAGACACACCCTTTGTACATATAGATATTATATATATATATATTATAGATATATATATATAATATATATATTATATTATATAATAGTATATATATAATATAATATAATATATAATATATAATTTATATAGGAAATTATGAGTATATATATTAATATATATATATATATATATATTACCTTTATTGCATTGAAAATGCATTAAAAGATTTATATACTCATACCTATATGTAGGATATGGGGCCAAATAGCAGAAAAACCGTTCAATAGCTTTCCAATTATTGATATGCCTTTAAAAACATTTAGTATATTTACACGCTTGGAATTTCCCCACGACTACTTCGAAACACGCATCGAAATTCGTCAATACTTCTTCAATAGTCTACAACAAGCTATTCTAATTAAAGAATAAGAAAAAGGACTAAAAAAAACTCCTAATAATTATATCTTTAATTTTTATTAATGGTGTAAAAAGAGAAGGTGAAGTGGAGGGAAAAGAATGACTTAATTGGAAGGGAATGAAAATAAACAACTACGAATCAGTGAAAGGATTTTCGCTGGCGAAGGTTATTTGCAGAATTCGCATCATGAAGCACAAATTATTACTTCTATGCTCTCCTCTCTCTCTCGTCTCTCTCTCTCTCTCTCTCTCTCTCTCTTCTCCTCCTCTCCGTCCTCTCTCTTCTTCTCTCTCCTTCTCTCTCTTCCGCTCTCTCTCCTCTCTTCTCGCGGCTGCGTCTTCCTATCTCTCTCTCGTCTCTCTCCCTCTCTGCCGTCTTGTATATATAATTATAGAATATATAATATATATATATAATATATATATATATATATAATTATAATAGGACTTATATATATATAGATAATATAAATATTATATAAAATCAATAATCAATATATCAACATTCAGCTTCATAGCAAATTACAAACCGCCTCCATTCTTTAAAACAAAAACACAGAGATCAATTTCTATATGGTAGTATATATATAGGGGTGATTGTATATAGAATATATAATATATTATAATATATATATAAAATAATATAATATATATAATATATATATAATATATAAATTAAAAAATATTAAATATAAATATATATTAATATAATATAAGGTCATTGAATCGATTATAAATATATTTATATAAATTAATAACAATAAAATGTAAATAGAATCTAAATAGAAAAAAATATAATAAGAATATAAATTAAATTAAATATAAATAAAAGATAAATATAAATATAAATATAATAGATATAAAGAGTTATAATATATAAACTATATTGATATTACAGATGATAAAATAATAATATTATTAAATAATAATATATATATATAATTATAATATAGAAATAAAATATAGAATATAAATAAAATATAAAATAAATATAAATATATATATATATATATATATTATATAATGTGTATATTTATGAAGAGTATAGATATTAATATATATAAATATATTTAGTATATAAATAATAATATAAATATATATAATATATATTATATAGTTAGAGTTCAAAAATTGAGGAGAAAGAAAGTAGTAAAAGAAAGTAAATAAAGTATAATAAGGTGCTGGTGAGTTGGGTGAGCAGAGTCCCCTGGTAACATTTGGATTGGTGAGACAACGGAGCGAGCATCGGAGTTTAAAATAAATAGTTTATATGTTGGATGACAAAGGGAGCGGATGAGCAGAGGATTGAGAAAGTGTGAATGGTAGGAAGGTGGCATGTGCAATTAAATTCTTGGGTGATGTAAAGGACTAATTTTAATGCACTTAAGTCTGCGTAAGGTATCTTGTACTGGTTATGTATTACGTAAGGGTAAGTAAAACTATGGTGAAAAAACAATTAAAGGTATAAATCCAGGTGCAACTGTCACACGGATAACCTTATTGGCATGTTAGGTTATTGAAAGAATTGATAAAATAGGAATGAACGTGGTAGGTTGATTTTGTGGGAAAAGTCGTAAATAAGAGATAAGAAGAGTGATTAATAAGGATTTTGTCATGATGGAAAGAAGGATGATACGTCGGTGATTAAGCGGAATGTAGCATGTATAGTGTGATATGGATGATGGGAATCATATTATTATACTAATTATATATATTATAATATAATAAGTATAGAATATAATGAAAATTATTTAGTATATATATTTATATATATAATAATATCATATATATATTTATTTTCATATATTATATATAGTAGATATATATATATATATATAATATATATAATATATAAAATATTAAGTAATATTATATATATATATATATATATATATATATTAATTACATATATTTATATTAAAGCTATTAATTTCGTGTTTTGATAACTGAAATAGACAATTGGTAAAATAATAACTAGCTAAACTTGGCTCTGTTGAAAACCAGCTTGCTACAATAATTTATTTTATTTATTTTTTTCCTATCTCATTGCGCAGTCCATGATGTATTGCCGTGCTGTTTTATGATATAATATATAATATATTAATGTATATATTATTATATATAAATATATATTATATATATATATATATATATATATAATATAATATATATATAAAAATATAATATATATATAAATATATAAGTAATACTATACTCAGTGACTGCTTTTCTTTGTGGCAGGCAAGGGTGTAGTTTCTGAGAGAAGCGACTTGTTCAACGTTCTCCCGATTGCATATTACACATAGGTGTTAAATGATTTAAAGCTGATTAAAAATGCTTGAAATTCATTTCGACGACAAACTGAATTTGAATAATTTTGATGTCAAATAAGTGCTTAACAACACGAGCGAAATACATTCATATTTCCAAACTCTTCTATTGGGAAAGAGGCTAATCCTATATCAAGTCGCCTAGAAGAGGTTTTTTTTTTTTTTTTTTTTTTTTTTACAGGTAACGCATCAATTTCAGGGCACAGCTTGTTTCAAAGAGTGAAACAAAGGGTAGAGAGGAAACTCTATTAAGTCATTGACTAAATTTCCTGTAAACGGAGTCCTTGCATATATTGCCAAATTTAAAAATCTGGCATTCTAAATACAGAAAGGAGGCAACATTGAATTCACTATATCCGTGAAATTAAAATCTCATTTCTTAAATATGCCATAGTGTAATTAGCTGCATCGTCAGCATCAAAATTCACAAAAGATCTTTTAAAATAATTAAATTCAAATAATTATAATATAATATATATATAATATATATATAATATATATATATATATATATATAGATTATATATATAAGTATATAATATAATATAATAAATATATATAGAAGTATGTCGTATGTATTGTGGGTGTGTGGCGTATAGGTGTCCTATGTGTGTGGTGTATGTGGTATCCTGTATGTGAGTAAATAGTAATTGACATAAATGCCGAGTCTTAAGGTGCAAATTCAACTATATAATGTTTAAAATTATATTAAATATATAATAATATAATATATATAATATAATAAAATATATATAATATTATTAATTAATTATATAAATATATATATATATATAGTAATATAATATTATAAATATATTCTTGTGTGTGTGCGGGTTCCCTGTGTTTGCTGGGTGTAAGTATCGAAATTACAGTATTGTTATCCATTTAATATCGAACTATAGATGCAAATTCACTATTTAATAATGCTGTAAATTATCAACACTTGACGACTAATCTGAACACTAGCGAAAACACGAACAAACGAAACTAAAATAAAGTCATCGAAAGAGTTATTATAAAAGTTAAAAGGGTGGTGAGAACATTGAACCTAATAACCACGGCACGATGAAATAATTCCCTTCAAAAAAAAAAGGGTACCTAGTCAAACGTTATCTACTTAAATTGTTTACCTAATAAACTCATTTTATTTCGATGGAGTTATTATAACTACACCATCGTCAATGTATAACGAAGAAAAAGTTGTTTGCAACCGCTCTTCAAAGCAATTTTCCTTTCTTCCGTTTTCTCTTTTTTATTGCGGTGTTTTGTTTATTGATCAAACTCAGGAAAATCGGATGTTTTAACTTATTGAAAGTTAAAAAGGTACTTGAAAGTTAATAGATCTATATACATAGAGGAAATATAAATGTGAATAGGTCCACGCAAATCTGACGGCAATATTCATGAGACCAATTTCAGCTTTTGTCTAAACAGCAAATATTTTTTTTTCGAATCACACTGCCCACAACCATCTCTTGGCAGTGGCGCAACAGCGCGCAAAACCTGCATCGATACTTGAGAGCCCTCCATAAAATATAATATATATTATAATAGTAATATATATATAAACATATATAGATATACATATTATATTATAGTATATATATATAAAATATATATATATTTATATTAAAAAAAAATTGAAATTAATCAGTTTAGATAGCCGTTGAATCGAGGCCTTTGAGCGCTCAGCCTACCATTATCTTCAATTTAATTTTTCCTTCAATACTAAACTCATTTTATATAATCCATACAAATAATATAAATGTTTTACCATTATTAAATTGTGATTTACCCTATAGAACTAAGACCCGAAAACATCGCGCTGAGTCTAAGAAAATCCTTGCTCTAAGCTCTGCCCGCGAGCGACATGTAGATTCGGACATAAAACAGTTATAATTAAATGAAATAAAATACGATAAACGAGGCAACCTCGTAATGATCGGATGAGAAGTGCTCTCTCTCACACACACAATGGACTTTGTACATTTATATTTTTAATACAAACGTAAATGTGAACATAACCTTTTAATTATATATAAGTATATATATATATAGAATTTATATTTTATATATATAAATATATATAATATATAAATAAAATATATAATATATATATATATACTATATATATAGTGCTTATTTGTGTATGTGTCCGAACAGTATTACCTACCGGCATCTGCGAGTGTTCGTTTAGAAACATTGTCCTAAACATAATTCTTATAGTTATGAAGATAGTCCGCTAATAATAAAACACGCGTATATTCTTAGCTCATTAAAAAATTATATAATTAACTTTATGCATACCCCTGCATATATATCATATATATATATATATATATATATATAATAATAATATATATTATATTATATATATATATAAATAGTATATATGTAGAATATATATATAATAATATATATATATTATATATTATGCAAATAAACAGGCAGTTTATTGGAAAAGAAAGCAACTAAACAAATCAAAAAAAAAAAACAAAATGTTTTTTTTTTTTTTTTTGCAAACAGAGAAAATAACATTAATTATAAACCATTTTCTTTTTTTTTTTTTTTTTTTTTTTTTTTTTTTTTTTTTTGTAAAATAAATTAATCGTAATGGTTGGATATTTGTGCGCCTATCTTTGGTTGGAGGGCGAAACTGAGCGAAGCCTTTCATCTTTATCCGTCATATCTTACCCCCAACATTACAATTTGTCTCATTTTCCAAACAGGTTTTTCAAAGAAGCTTAATTCTGTTGCTTTCTGTGTTGTCATGGCAACGCGTACAGTTGCAAAAGACACTCAGTGGCAATGTTAATCTTTCTTTTTTTTTTCCTTTTTTAGTATTTATTTTTTTTTGACATTTAATTTTTTTGTTTTTTTTTTGTGTTACTACTAATATTTTGAGCGTTTTGTTTAGTAGAATTGTACAAATGTACAAATATACGAACCACTATCTAAATTATATATATATTAATATAAATTTTGATGTGTAATTTATATTAATTTTCTTATAGCGAATATAGTAATTAATACATATAAACAAAACATAATATTTGAATATATATATATTATATATAATTATATATATTATATATATAAGTGATATATAATATATATATATATATATAATATAGTATATAGTATTATATATTATAATATTTAAGGCATAGGAATGGAGAAAAAAAATCTGGAAGCAATGTTCAGACTTTTTCTGTAGTGAGCGTGTAATGAATCGAGATAGCGGTAGTCGGGTGCGGGGAGTTAGATGTGAATAATGAGGCCTGCAAACATTGGATGAGTAAACCGGGTGCTTTAAAAATTACGCTTGAGCGTTGCTTTTGGGACGTGGAGGCTTAGTGGAAAAGCGCTGTTACGTAATCAGCAACGCGGATTCCAGTGTTCGAATCCGCTGATGAAGAGTAAAATCTTCTGTAACTCATTCATTTAAAATGAAATGGGGGTCAGGCCTTTTTTGCCTCACGCGGATTCGAAACTGGAACTCCGCGTTGCCTGAGTAACAGTACCGGTGCTTATCCACAAGCCATCCACGTCCCCCACGATAAGAACGCTCAAACGTAGTTCCAAAGCACCCGGTTTTTCTCACTCATAATTCTGAAGTACCAAAGCTGGCCAAATCGGAAAGTGAAGAACTTGAAGAAGGTGTCGAATTTGAAAATGTTGGAAGACAACAATGTCCCCTGTAAAAAGATAGTTAAAGAGATTGTAGCAAAAGTTTTATGGCAAAGAAAGATGAGAAGAGTCATGGGAGTAGGAGAGAGAGAGAGAGAGAGGAGAGAGAGAGAGAGAAGAGAGAGAGAGAGAGAGAGAGAGAGAGAGAGAGAGAGAGAGAGAGAGAGAGTAGAAGCTTTCGCTCAACCTTTTCAAGAATGGCTAAGAGTTAAAGGACAAACAATGACATACAAAGACATACAACGCCACTATATATACCAAGCAACTGGAATGGCAAGAAGAAATTACCAAGACATACAATAGCAACCAACCTCTTAAGAGCTTGTTTAGTAAGTGAAATAATGTTTTCCTTTTAAGAAAGATTATGAGAGAAAGAAATACCAAAAATATTAAGAAAAGGGGAAGGTTTGAATAGTGTATTTTCAAAGATGTTATTTATAGTAGTTATTATACTGGTGTGGAAGATTTTGTAGAGTAGAAAGATGGTTGGACCGAGTTTTTGAGGAGTTGCCAACAACCACGTTTTCTCTGCCCCAATCTGAAATTTGAGGAAGACCTGAGATCAGTTACTCCAAGGACGTTTCTCCTAGTAACGACTTTAAAAGAAATGAAGAGCGAAACTCTCACAGTAAGAGGGATAAGTGATAAAGTGACAAGGGAAGGTCCTTGATAAAAAGTAAAAGAAACAGTTGGGGATAGAACGGAACCCTGAGGAACACTACTATTCTTATATTAAAGGGATGGACGGTAGTGTTCTACAACATCCCTGATATAGGACGATCAGAAAGAAAATCAAGGAATAAGAAACCAATAGACACCAATAGACACCAATAGATACCAAAAGAGAGAAGCTTGAAAATTAAAGCTTCGTGCCAGGCGCTATCGAAGCCTTTCAAAATGTTTAGAACCATAGAAAAAAGGTTCACCAAAAATGGGTTCAACCTACAGGCTGGGCGCCAATTAATGTGATGATTTATTTCTTAAAAGGGTTTATCTTAGTTACGTTTATTGCGACATTATTTATAAGGAAAGCTGGAAAAAGGTAATGTATCGTGTAATAGTGTGTGTAATGTATGAAAGAAAGGAGCACCTACTGGTAGGAAGGAAGTGAAGATGAATCGTGATACATATATACTACATATATATATATATATATAATAATAATATATATAATACTAATATATATATATATATATATATATATATATATATATATATATATATATAATATATACATATATATATATACTATATATATTATATAGTATATATATATATATTTATTATATTATATATAATCATATATATAAATATATAATAATATATATATTATATATTATAATATATATATATATATAATATATATATATATATAATATATATATTATGATATAATATATAATATATATATAATATATATATATATATATATATATATTATATAATATATATGTATAATAATATTATATATATATATATATATATATATATATAATATATAATATATATATATATATATATATATATAATTATATATATATAAATATAGTATATATATATATATATCACGCATTTATGAAAGGAATCCTCTATTTTAAGTTATCAATAATAATGAATGAATTTCGTGCTAAGCGAATGTGAAGATCGAGTTTGTGTTCATGATTGTCTTGATTGTTAGAGTGCGTGTTTCTACGTGAACTGATATGAAAAAGTAGAGGAAGAAGACTATGAAGATGTAGAGGAAGAAGACGACGTAGAGGTATAGGAAGAAGAGAAGAGGAAAGAGTTAAAGAGAAAGAAAGAATAAAGAATAGAAAGGAAAAATGAAAACGAAAGAATAGGATAAAGAAAGATAAGTGAAGAAGAAAATCATTTCTTTAATTATAGATTTTATCGTATAATTATTGCGGTCATCGTGAGATAAGAGTGAAAGTTATTTCCTACCTTCACTGCTTGCTTTCATATATGAGTGCGTATTTTAATTGCAGCGTGTGCTACTATTTTATTGACCCATGCTTAGGTGTCATCTTATAGGTAAACACACTTAGCAGGCTACTAGTACTACTACTACTACTATTGACATTATTGAAATTGCATTGTTTTATATATATTATACTATAATTGTGAAGGTTTTATATTAGAACTTACATATTCACTTAAAACTGAATTCAAAATTTCATTAAGTTATAGCAATTTATAAATTTTGACATAAAAGAAATGAAAAGAAAAAGGATTCATTGTGTTCATAAGTTAATATTAATGAAAACTAAAATAAAAGTATTGAATCAAAGAAAATTATATTACGGTGTATTATATATTATATATATATATATATATATATATATATATATAATATTATATATAATATTATAATAATAATATTATATATATATATATATAATATATATATATATAATATATAATATATAATATATAAAAGGTGCCTTAGAAGAGCAACAATGATGCTTTCAAATACTTTACATTGAAACAAATGATTGACAAAAGGAGAGAGAAGAAGAAATAAATTGATTTAGTTTATGAATTAGTAAAAGGCGTATAGATTAATAAGGATGCTCTATGGCAGGTGGTTAGTGATTATATGGTGTTGGTGGGTAGTATTCTGAATGAAATCAAAATTTGTATGACGATAGTGAAGCAGTGTGTAAGAATTAATGGAATTGAAATGATTGATTTAATATTAACAGCGGAGTGGCAGGGAAGTATTATGTCCCCTTGGTTATTTAATTTGTTATACGTGGGGTTATAAAGAAATTAGAGGTAAGGGTGGATGGGAGAGAAGGAGAATGATGAGAAGGAAGAATGATTAGGGTGCCCTACGTATTATATGCGGATGATTTTGGTTGTGTGGTGAATCTGGAGAGAGTTTGAGAGGAGTGGTATAGAGGGGATTTTGCAAGGTGTGTAAAAGGAGGCTTAAAAGTAAACTTCAGATAAAGAGTTAAATCGTTATTCGTTGTGAGCGAGGACAAAGCCCTCGTGTGAAGCTATGCTGTGATGGTGAGCAATTTCAACAAGTGTCTGAGGTTGTTAAATACTTCGGACATGTGTGGATGAAAGAACGAATGAGTAGAATATAGGAAATTGTGAATGTAAGAAAGTGGCTAAGCAATGAAATCTGGGGATGTTGTTACCTGTTTAATGTATATATGTAGCCTATGTTCTGAATAAAGATTGAGATCTAAAGTACATCTGTTCATATCTACAATTTAGGGGACGTGCAGTGTCGAGAAAATTGATAAAGAGGAATGAACGCATAGGGAGTTGTGTGTGTGAAGAAGGGATAAATGAGAAAATAAGTGAAAGTACATGAGATAGTTGTCATTTGAAAAATGATGATAGTCGGTTGTTAAGCAGATGTATATGGAGTGTACTGGGAATCGACCGGCTGGAGACCGAAGAAAAGTGATTGATCAGTAAAGGAATGCTCTGGAGGGAGCAGAGCACATTGTCACAGCTGTGTTGCTCATATAAAAAATCATTTCGCACATAGATAAAGCTGCGCACCAAGATAGTTAATACTCAAGATCATTGTATATGAGATCTTTAGCGTAATCTCCTTGTCACTAGTTCCAAGGGGGCGGAGATGATGTCTATGCTGCAAGACTCTACGAAACCTAGGCCAAGGTGATTATGAGTGCCCTTCACTGGTTGACGTAAGATGTCATTCCATAAAGTGCGAGGTCTCGTCGCATATATGAGCGGCGATCCGCACCGAAGCTATGTCGTGACTACCGAGTGGCATAGTCTTTCTGAACTCTCGCGATTGGGACGCGTGGTATGCTGTTGGTCTACTCTCATCTCAGACTAGGTTGTCCTCCGGATTGCTCATGGATTCAATGATGGCCTCATTTAGATTATGGGTGAGCGACATTGTTTAAGATAATCGCACAGACCACTCTCTCATTTCAGACCACTTTGCGTTCTACTCTTCTACTCACCTTGTCTGTTTCCGGCATGCTATCGACCACCTTATGCGCACCCAATGATCCTTCTGCTTGCGAGTGCACACAGCAATGTGTGATACGGACGACTTATCAAAAGATTTATATATATATTAATATATAATTATAATATATATATATATATATATATATATATATATAGTATATTATAATTTAATTTATATATTATATATAATATATAGTATATTTATATATTATATATATATATTTAATATATATAATATATATTAATATAATATATATATATATATATATATAATTATATATATATATATATATATATATATATAATCTATAATAAGCAAATTTCTCCCCCAGAAATTTTATTTTGCATATGAGGGATAGTAATAACTTATTTAAAAAAGAGAATGGCAACGCGCGTCACGAGGTCATATCTAAACCTCTTATGTATACAATAAGAGATTAACGACTATGGTACCTCTCTAGTAATGAATTCCACCATATTAAGTTTGCTCACGTTGAGAATACATCTGAAGTCTAAGGTAAATCATACGGGCTACTATACAGAAAAAGTAAACAAAAGAGGAACCAGATAAAATGAAAGCTTCAGAATTAAAATTGATCTCGGCAATCTAATGCTAAATATTTTTTCCTTAAGTTGAAAAATTCTATATCAATTGATTTAATTCACTGATAATTAATCTAATGATAAAGTATGAACAGCCAAAACAGGTGAGTTAAAAATAAAAATATGGCAATACCATTTAATCACATTCCATATAGGTATATTATACAGTACATGTATAATTTAAATAACATGCCTACTCATTATTCTTATTTTATTTAGAAAATATATATCTCATCAGCTGACTGAGGTAATCATGTACGATATAAAAGCCTTAGTATAGATATATATATATATAATTATATATATATATATAACTATATATAAATAGAGAATGAGAGAGTGAGAGAGATAACAAGGTAGTGAATAGTTTCAGTAGATGAAATGATATTGAGATATGAGATATGTATGTGAGTATAGAGAAGAGAGAGAGAGTATATATCATATATAGGGAGAGAGATATGATAGAGAGAGAGAGTGTTGCCGAAGTGAAGGTGTTTTATTTTATAATAGGAAATGAAGAAATTCCAAATATATTAGAAAATGATAAACGAAGCATTGAATATTCTAATATAAAAAAAAAAAAATATTCAAGAAGTATAATTATTATAAAATAAGTTAAAGAATGAGCATGGTATGAAGTAATAGAACATAATAACTCTAGGATCCAAGTAATGAGATGAGTTTAATATTAATTATAACTATATTTATATATATGTTTGAGATTTTTTTATATATATATAGTTTTTTAATGTATTTAGCAGAACTATATCAGTACTACAAATCCATATGTTTTTACATCAACAGTAGCACGTTGATAAAACATGAAATGCAAAGATAATAATATAAAACTATAAATAGAATAATAGATATATTTTTAAGATATATAATAATCAATAAATATATATATATAATTAAATACAGTTACAGATTGGAAATTACTATATATATATTATTAAAGTTAATAAGATATAGTCAAAAATAATCATATACATTAGCGGACACTAGCGTGTGGTTCAACAAGATTGGCGTTTCGCGAAAGACTGACCTTTAACATCGGCTATGCTGAGCCTGACAGATACTTAACTTTTTCCCATTTTCTTTTAATAACGTCTGTTGTCAGAATTATTGTCTAGTGATACGTTGTAATTAAAAGTGCAAATACAAATAATTTTCCATATGAAAAACAGAGTATGACGCATAATATGATCATGATAATATGGTAAAAAGTAAGAATTAAAATAGTTATATTTTTATAAGTAATTTATATAACTATAATTTAAATCTATTTATATATGTTTAATAAATACGCGGATTAAAAAATATATAAAGTGATATTAGTAGCTGCTCGAGACTGAAAAATTACATTATATGACTATGTGTGACTTGAACAAATCGTAATATGATTAGTTCTTACGCACTGCTCCGAGTGGGACAAAAACTGGAGTATCAAATTGTGCAAAATATGAAATAAAAATAATAAATAATAGAGTCTCAGTAGCTTGCAAAAATCAGAATCCATAAGTCTTCTATGAATCTAGACCCCTTGTTCATACTCTATATAGACAACATATTTTTACGTATAACGCGGCTCACTCTCACTAACAGTGACCTATTGAAAACTTATGAAGATTTAGCAGCGATCCATTAATTATATTGCTACTACTACGTCTGAATTTCGTATATTTTTTATTACGCACTCCATATTATATTTGCCACTCTGCAATCTTCTTGCGATGATTGAGAGAATCATTTATTTATAATCTAGTAAATACTTTTATATAATTGATGACAGTCTAATATAACAGCGAGTCAGCATAGAAATACACAAATTGCTGCCCAGCTTATTTGCTTCATACTATATAGAGACACACTGAGATGATGTAATGTTCCCTACATATCCTGTAGTGTTCAATATTTCCAAAAACTGTATAAAAATAATATCTTACCCCCCCGCCCCGCTTCAACTCGAATCTTACGTGGAGTGTTAATAATAGAATACCATTATTGTAATTTAATGCTCACAAACTATTCTAGTTAAAAAAAGAGTTATTTCACATATAAACAACAACTAGAGAGAGTCGAGAGTTTAAGTCTTAATTTCCCTGAATGTTTAGTTGTATATAGTAGTAACAAGGTAGATTTGAGGTGAATTTTTTTTATTTTATTTGTAGGTGATAGTAAAGTATTTTTATTAGAGTATATGAAAAGAAAATGGAGAGGTGATGGATAGGGCGGGTAGATAAATCAAAAATAAGTTTCATTCTTAACATCATTTATACTCATATTTAGCATACATAATTATGCAAGTTATGAAAGTTTCTTCTCTATACTATTATATAATCTCCCTCTAAATCTTATTTCTCCAAAAAATATATATTTATTATAATGCACGTATAATATAATTTCTTCCGTACTTTAACCTTAATTATATTTAACATTACATATATTAGTGACTAGTATGTTATACATATAATATATTGTATCAAAAAATATTAATAATAATAAGATATATGTATGTTATATATAAAAACTATGAGTATATATATATTTAATAATATTCTACTTCCCATGCTATGGTTACGTGAGGGAGATCATTTAGAGGACATATTGTTTTATGACGACTACCAATATAGTTTTATTAACTCTATTAAAATCTTTAAACTAAAGTCTTTTGATCTAATATTTCTACTAGTGTGTAGCTGAAAATAAATAAACAGCCTTAAATATTATTTGAATACAAAACCTGAAGATTTAGTGAGTATAAAGATAAGATCACCAAAGGGCTACAAATTCAACTGCCAATAACTATTATGTATGTCAGTATCAGGTCTATATTCCCTATAAAGTAATATAATATTATCATTTTAAAAATAAACAAAGGATACAGAGTATATTATTCCCTGATATAAACTTTACAATCAAAGGTCTTTGATGTAATTTGATCTAATTGTTATTTAATTTATCTATATATAGTACTAACTAGTAGTAATACGTATATTCAGTTTGTTAGTAAAGAGGAGGAGTATAAAACAAGAACAATCTCTCATAATCATCATTATCTAATGTACCTTAGTACGAACGTCCTGATGCCACTAATACTATGCCTTTCTCCAATTTCAAAATCGCAAATTGATATTATTTATATTTTTATCTATAAACACTCATAGACACTGATATTTTCAAACGACATAACAAACATCATATTCTAAAAAAACATTTACAATTTCTTTTACTTTTATATTTTTATTTTTTGATTAAGTAAAAAGGATATGAGTATTGTTTTCTATTATTCTTGCTTAAGGCCATGTCTTTATTTATAGCGCAACAAGTTATATGTCTACATCATGACACATTGAAATATATGTCTATATATTTGAATTGTCATTATGAGGAGGCATTAAGTCTATCAGTCTAATGAATCATAATATGCTAGGATATTATCAATAATACTCAGATATAATATTATATGGTAATTATCATTGACAAAAAACTCGAAATTATAAGTCCTATAATATTGTAACATATTACATGAAACTCTAGTATGACATTTGACTCATTACAGAATACTGCTTATGTATTTATTTATTATAATTTGTATATAATTAATTTTAGTCATACTCTCACAATAATATCTCATCACAAATATTAAAGAGATCGTTCGCGAGAAGCAAGAGTAAATGTGAGACTGCTATTATACGTATCAGCTTACCGTTTAATCATAGAGACTTGTATAGTATATTACCCTAAATAAAGCTCGAAGAACTGTGTTAGTAGAACTGTAAAATATATTAATATGTCATTATCTCTCGTAGCAACGTGTTATTCGTAATAATCATACAAAACGTCGTGTAGTATCATTTGTTATGCTCAATAGTACTAGATTATGAGATATCTCAATGACACAATTGAGTATGCAGATATACATATGAGTTGATATAATACTAAAAATTTTGATTTGTGGAAAAATTAAAGTGTTAACTTTTAGATCAGCTCTCGGGTTTTGTGATTCCACCTTAAGACCTGAATCTTGCACACTTATTACACATTGAGATAGCACATGAGTGCCGTGAGAATATCGTAATAATATTCGTGCACATAGCAGCTTAACCTTACTCTTTCAGGCAGAGCTGAGTCGGTAGATGAAATTGAGTTATTGCCACTAAAAGGAACGCGTCCAAACTACTCTCTACCACTCTCCGCCCTCCAGGATCACGATAACAGTCTAGCAGAAGTGTAGTTATGACAAATGAGCTGTTACGCTACAATATTTATTGAAGAGAGCTGATATCTGTACTCTCGACTAGAATATATAGGTTTGTGTAAGGTTGTAGGGGAAAAATAGCCTACTTATATGTATAGTTTTTTTTATAATTTACAGTTTATTTATATGAGGAAGCTCAAAAAGGTACCACTCATGAGTAAGATATAACAGTGAGATATATATAAATAACACATATCAGAGAGAGTTTAATGAGAACGGTTACCACATGTTTGAGTGATTCTATAGTGGCTTAGTCGAGGACATATTACAAGGTGGTGAGAGCAAGCGCAACTATGCTTCTCAAAGCTGTGTTAATTTAATAAATAATACAATGTATACACAAGAGTGATATAATGATACAGCAGAATCTTGTATCAAACTAGATAATATATAATATATTATTAAATTATTTTATAATGAGTAAGAATATAGTCTTTGTGTTTTAATAAAACCTAACTCAATAAAGGAGATAGATAAATTAGATAGTTTGCCTAATATATTTAGTTATCTCATAACATACTTGCCAATGTCTTTTCTGTGACATAAGTAAAATGATTAGCATAATAGATTTGAATAGAAATTTATCCCACATATAAATATGGAGCTATAATGAAGATAATATTTGCCATGAGTGTACGAGAAATATGTCCCTATCTTTGAATTCATTAAGATCATGAGTGAGCATCGCCCTATGTGGGACATCATGTATATACTAGGAAATGTCATTTATTGGGCAGGGGTATTGATATTAGTGCGGTGGGGTGGTTGTGAGAGTGGGATGACGGTGTTGTATATATCGAAAAGTATTAGCGGTGAGATACTTTTTTCTTGTTCCGTGGAAAATGAAGTGTTATATTATGTAATAGTTTGATGTAGTGAGATATATATGGTGATCAATGTATGAGGTGTAACTGTAGTCATGTATATATTATTATAATTCTCAGCAGTACCTACATACATATACTATATTACACAGTATATATATATATATATATATAATATATATATATATATAATATTAATATATAGTTATATATATAATGTAATATATATATATTAAATATGTATATTATGTATATATATAGTATAAGTATATATATAATATAATTAATATAATATAGATATATATATAAATATATATATATATTATATATATATATAAGATAATATATATATATATTAATAGTATAGTATATTATATATATATATATAATATATATTAATATATATATATATATATATATATTTTAATATATAATATTATATATGTTATACAAATATGATCTCATCTAATTAATAATGATTAAATGGCTACCTAGTTTATAAGAGTAATCTCTATCTTATTGATATAGCCAAATAATATAAATAATTTGGTAATAGTGAAACGTTCCTATATAATATAATATTTCTTTATAATTAGCTCCCAAGTTGCAAGGTCGGCCTCGAAAGAAACATCATGATAGTGTTTAATCATGTTCAAAATTAATTCTTATTTATAATAAAACTTTACAAGATTAATTACCATAACATATATATCTAATATTATAGAGTTAAGACCGAGAGAGCGTCAAGATGTTGGCTCTCCGATCTACATTTTCTAACTGACCCTATACCACATATGGCCCAGGTGAGCAATATTCGGTACCGAGGCATAACCTCGTAGGACCTTATAATTAACTAATATACAAAAATAAAAGAAAGTAAATACAATTGGTATTTTCATATATATAGTGAAATAAAGTAATACTATTATTTTACAAAGCTTTTTATCTAGTATTAATATATATACATATATAGTATATATATATATATATATAGATATATAGATATATATTTATTATATATATATATATAATATATAATATATATATGATATATATATATATATATTATATAGTAGCTATATGTGCACCAGAATATCTGTGTATATAGTAGTAGCATACTTTACAAATATCCTTATAAATTTATACGAATATATATATGTATATATGTAACGATTTCTATTTGAAATTATTAATTGGTTAATCTTAAAATATAGCCTGTAACACCCCCTACTGACAATTTT
>JABUQX010044071.1:5000-15000 GCA_015478945.1 Trachelipus rathkii
TCATTTCCAATGCATGTTACATCGATCACGTTAGTCCTAACTCAGGAAGATCTCGAAATGTATTTAATGAAATTCTGGGTATTATTGAACGAACAAGATCTACAGAGACTTTAAGAGCAGTGATTTGCGATGGAACTCCTGTGAATACGGGTAACAAGAATGGAATAATCACACTGTTGGAGTTACATCTTAAAAGACCACTTCAATGGCTCATATGCATGTTGCATTTTAATGAACTGCCACTCAGGAAGTTATTTAGTGTTGTTGATGGGAAGACAACTGGCCCATCGTCACATGAAGGACCTATAACCAAACTGCTCTCAATTTGATCCTCAGTGAACCAAACCCAATCATTTAATTTTCAACAATTCCAGCCTCTGTATTGAGTTCCTTGAATAACAGTTACGAAAAGATCTTAAGTTTCTGACGCATCTGTATTTTAACTAAAAATCTGTTTATTAATTCAGCAAGTGGTACAAAATGCAGATCATAAATAATATGCGGTATATTTGAAAACTGCACAGCCGGGTGCCTTAAGCCCATGCAAGGTGGCTAACTAAAGCTAACAGACTGTTTCGATTGTACGTTTCAACAGAATCCGTATCTAATGATCTGAGGCGTTTGGTACGATTTCGTACTGAACTTCTATGCCCCCATATGGTTCTATATTCCGCTTCCCCATCCCTTCTGTCAAGACGGTGCAATATGAATTTCCCTTTATGTGTATCACAAGTACCAAAAACTTTCTCCTGGGATCAGAACATCAATTTCTCCAGTGGCTCTAAACAACTCCTTATTTTTGTCAATCCAGAACAAACTTGTTGCTAAGCTGTGTTGCAGATGAACGGGAAACAATGAATAGATTCAGATGTCAACAAATTCTTTCAAGAAAGAAAGAAAATTCCTCCACCAGATGTGCAAGTTCGTTGCTTTGATAAAAGGCAGCTAAACGTCAATCTCAAAGCCACTTCCTACATGGAACTGATAGACTGGGGGAGTACTCCTATCACCCCCCCACCTTTTCTTGATGATATTAGTGATGATATTTTGGTTAGTAATCAACAAATTCTCCTACCAAAGTATCCGTCCTTCGGGTCGATGTTGGAAAAGAATGTCAAGAGTGTTTCCGCTGTTTCAGTAGGGTCGTTGTGTCATAAACTTCTGCGACATGGTCAATACTTAAAACCAAATCATTCCTCGAATTCAAAATCCTTCAGTTTTCAGAGAAACAAAAAATCTGAATTTTCTATGAGTTTTGTACTATGCAGGTTTGTTTAGCATGTAAGAATGTAAGGATATTTAAGCTATACTGATATCTTGGCTTATATAATATTTTTGTTTTAAATAAAAAAGATTTCAAGGTAAAGTTGGGGTATGAAAACAAATCTTGAAGATATTACTTTACAAATTTCATAAACTTTTATTAAGTGAGCACAAAAATAAAGTTGTTTCAAATCTGCACTACAACTTTTGTCTGTTTTCAACACCAGCTTAATATATTATATATATATATATATATATATATTAGTATATATTATTATATATATTATATATAGGGTGATTTAGTAGTGTATGTAGGTTGTATATATATAGTATAGTATGATAATATATAATATATATATATAATATATATATAATATGATAATTTTGGTCGATAAAGGATGTTTTCAGCGCAGTCAAGGGTAGAATGATAATTGGATGTTTCGTTGCGGTCAAGTCATATGAAGATCTTCTTCGCATGATTATTGGGCGACAGTGGCTAGCACACCCGGACCTTTCCTTGTTTGTTTGAATTAATCTCTTGGTTTGGTTATCTTTATGCTGTCCTCTGAAGCTCTAGAGAACGATTTTGAAGGCCTAAAATGGGAGAAGATGCTATGTTTCTACTGAAGGCGAAAACCCTACCTGAGAGTGTTAACTAGAGGACTGGCGTTCAAACCATTGCGCCAAGAAATGGCCTTCTGGAGTGCTCTAGGGTTAAAAGTTTCGTGCCAGATGGAGAAGACGCTGGTACCTACATGACAGGGCGAAAAGCTCTTCCAGGGAGTTGTTTATATGATTATATATATATATTATATATATATATATATACTATATATATATATCAATATTTATACATACATATATTTATATAATATACTTATAATTTATATATATATATAATATATATATAAATATACTATAAATATATATAATATAGTATATATATATATTATATATATATATATATATATATAAAAAAAACTTAGAAAATATATATGTATATAATAATATATATATATATATATAATATATATATATATATATATATTATACTATAATATATATAATATATATATATATATATATATATATATATATATATATATATAACTCCGCCAGGTCAAAAACAATATCTAGCAGCCTATGCCAGTCCCAAGTCCGGAAAAAGGAGGAGAGTTCGCAGACAGGCCTAGCAAGCTGATGTGGTGAGAAAATTTCACTTGCAATTCTCCAAGTGTAGCCTCGTAAACAGGACGGATTCAAAGAAGTGGACCCTTTAACCGAAAACGGAACACGAAATGAGTAGCTTGAATATAGGTACTTATAGAGATAAGGAGGAGGAGATTTTGGATGTGATGATGAGAGAAATATAGACGTCATGGATATGGCGGAGACGAGAATGGGCTGTGGAGAGAGTGGAAGAGATTTGGGAGACGGTTATGTTTGAATGTTTTTGGGGGAGGGGGAAGAACATGGAGTTGCCACTATCATGGGACTGAGGTTGTCTTCTTACATACAAGATGTGCGGCTGGTCAACGAGAGATTGATGGTATCTACACTAAAGCTGGGAAGCAAAAAATATAGAATGTTTCAGGTGTGCTATCCGCTGCACGAATTAACGCAGGAAGAGAAAGATACCTTCATGGATAAACTGGAAGAAGTGTATGGAGTAGTTGAAAACACGGTGACTCTAATGATGGGAGATTTTAATGCTAGGGTGAGAAGAGAAAGAGAAAAAGTGGAATAGTTCAATGGACCTTTTCAAGAGGAGGTGAGAAATTTGGAAGGTAATTGATTGATAGATACGGGTGTCAGGAATAATCTAAAAATAATGAAAGGTTTTACTAACCAGAGTTAAACACACATATTTACAGGATATTCATGGAACCAGAATACAGGGTGCTTTTACCAGAGATCGGTGATACACAATTTCATTTCATCAGATAAAAGGAGAGTGAGTAACAGGAAGGTAATTCCTGGGGTTTCTTTGGACCAAGATCATCGGATGATAATGGCAAAGATTAAAGTGAGAAACTTTAGTAAACAATCTGTTTATAAGAAGATCACAAAGACAGAAAGTCTAAGAAACCAAGAAAAACAAGAACAGAATAAGAAAGAAGTATAAATGAAAAAATGAGTGGAAGGGGGAAAGTGGAAAGGAGAAGTGGTCAAAAGTTGAAGAGTGTTTGAAGGAGTTGGCGGTGGAGGTGCTGGAAGGATGGTTTGGGTATGGAACTGGTGAGGGAGGTGAGGACCCAATGAAAGAGGTATTCTAAAGCTTTTGGAGGAGTGGGACAGTGTCTTAGGAGTGCCGATATATTTAATGGAAAGGGAGATTCTTATATATGCGAAATATACAGGGGCATATCCCTGATAAATTATATAGAAGAGTTAAATGTTAGAATCATAGAGAGAAGACTGAGAGGGAAGATTAAAGCAAAGTTGGGAGAGGAGCAGATTGGGTATAGAAAGAATAGAGGAACAAAGGATATGTTCTTTAGTTTAAGACAGATTGTGGAGAAGATGTTGGATTTCAATGTTGGGGGTGAGAATTGCCATTGTAGATTTACAAAAAGTCTTTGATTCGGTACCAAGAGATAGGTTGTGGGGATGTTTGGAGGAGGGATATGAAGCTTCTGGGAGAATGTTGAACTAAATTAAGAGCTTGTACGAAATATGTATATACCTGGTGAGGGCGGGTGTAGTAATAGTACTACTTGGAAGCTAAAATTCTATTATATCGAGAGCGAATGGACCTGTCATGTAAAAGGACAGTTTATTATGCATTAATTGACAGGTGCTTTTTTTTTAAGTATATGTTGACATGGTAATTACCCTCATTATCTTTTTTCCATTAGATTGTTTAATTTGCTTTTGGATTTTTTTGTTTTATGCACTGTCAGTGCACTTCAGTAGACGTCTTCAGCGGTATACCTGTAGCTACGTCAGTGGCCAACCACCCCTGCGCTCTGGCCCGTATTATTATTATTATTATTATTATTATTATTATTATTATTATTATTATTATTATTATTATTATTATTATTATTATTATTATTATTATTATTATTATTATTATTATTATTATTATTTATTTTATTATTATTAATTATTATTAATTATTATTATTATTATTATTATTATTATTAATTATTATACTTATTAATAAATATTATTATCAGAAATAATAAAATCAGCATTTGTCCAAATAATTTTTGCAAGACTTTTCTAAATTCCTAAAAACCTTCCTAACATTATTATTATTATTATTATTATTATTATTATTATTATTATTATTATTATTATTATTAATTATTATTATTAATTATTATTATTTAATTATTATTATATTATTCATTATTATTATTATTATTATTATTATTATTATTATTATTATTATTATTTCAGAAATAATAAATCAGCATTTGTCTCAAAATAATTTTTGCAAGACTTTTCTAAATTCCTAAAAACCTTCCTAACATTTTTCATTAATTTTCTTTGAGGACAATTCTGAATAAAACAAAATATTGCCTTCGAAATGATCCCAAGCCTTTCGTCCGCTCACGGGGACATTTTCAGGATATGACTTTAATTTATTGATTCTAGCAATACTTTAACTGAAAAGAGAATTTGACAAGTTCTAAAAACATAATGGCTATTGTAAGATTAAAACTAAAATTCAAAAATATAACGAAAAATAATGTGAAGTTGATAATTTATATTGTGTCTTTTTTCCTTTCGTTCTTCATGTAAAAATATTTAGTAATCGACATTTCGTTATCATTGTTATATTGTGTCCGGTCTATGCTCTCTTGATAAGAAGGGACTCTGCAGCCTAAGATCCCGAAAATTCCCTCTTTTTTAAATCAAAATTTGAAGTAAATTTACTATTTCAATTAATTGTGTAATTTATTTATGTTCTTCCTGCATAATGTGGTGTATCCTTTACTACTAATTTCTTTTCTGTACTTTTTTGGTTTGTAACTGTCTGCAACATACGCTGGCCTGAAAGGGTATTCGCGTATAATCAAATGTAAGTGGCGTTACATCTACTCTCATTGCAATAGAATTGGTATACGACGTTGGTACACTCGCCAGCAGATGGTACATGACGAGCAAAAAAGCAAGAAGACAACTTTGTTGGCTGATAATAACTTCTAATAGTGATTGCTTCATTATTTTTCCCTTTGATATGTTTCTTTTAAATAATGATGATTTTCAATCTTGATTCCTCTTCATTTGTTGAACCAACCACTTCGCTCTTGTAATAGAAGATGAGGTTTTTATTATCTTTGTCTTTAGGATCGGCATAATATATTTAATTGTTGTTTTCTCAGCGTTTTTTTTTCTATCTCACATATTGAGGAAAACCATTTGTAATTAGTAGCTTAGTTTTCTCTTTAATGTCTTATCAAAGAAGCTTCCAAATGTTAGATTTTTATTTGTGGGTCTCTTGTGTCTAAGTGTTTTTATTGTAGATATATCTTATAGGCGAGAGGTGTGTATGAGTCGAAATTCATATAAACTCCTTTATCGGTATTTTTAACGTAAATATCTCTTTCAGTTGTACCATCGTTGGTTATTTTCATTTTCACATCTAAAAAATTAAATTTATTGTTTAAGCATTCCTCATATGTAAAATTTAATTTGCTATAGGTCTCAAGTTGGTAATAAAATTTTGAACGCTGCTTTGATCTTTAAAAATGACACATGTGTCATCAACGTATCTCACGTAAAAGAAGGGGTTAAAGATATCATTTTCTTTGAGAATTTTGTTTTCAATTTCAGACATATAGAAGTCCGCGAATGTTGGTCCAAGGGGAGATCCCATTGAGACTCCATTTTTTTGAATCCAAAGTTTGTTTTTAAATTCAAACAAACTTAATTTGGATTTTAAAAATATAAATTTAAATTTATTTCATTTGTAATCTGGGTTCGAGGAGCTGCAAAATTTTAAAATCATTACATTTGTCTATTTTGGAAAATTAATTATTAAATAGAAAAATAAAGAAGAAATTTAAAAAAATACATTGTAGAAGGTGAAGCTTCCCTTCTCAAGGCAATCGATGAGTCATTTGAAGAAAATTTACCAAATTTTCTTCCAGTGGAAGAATGGTGGCGATATAATAATAGTGACAGTGGAGATAGTGATAATATTAATATTTAATATAGTGAATAGTGGTGAATATTAGTGAAATATAGTGTAGAACATATTAATATTAAATAATAGTAAAAATAATAATAATAATAATAATAATAATAATAATAATAATAATAATAATAATAATAATAATAATAATAATAATAATAATAATAATAATAATAAAATATAGTGATTAGTAGTGATTGATAGTGAAATATTGTGAATTTGTGTTTGAAATATAGTGTTTTGGTTTTTAATTATATTAATAATAATGATAATAATAATAATATATGCATACGCGGGTGTATCTACGTATATATATATATATATATTAAAATATATATATAATATTATATATATAACAGTTTTTATTAGGGATATATATATATATATATATTATATATTATATATATATTATATTATATATATATGTTTTTTTGTATTTTATATTTAGTTTACACTAAAAGCCATCGGTAGCTCAGTGGTAAAGCACTCGCCAAACACAGCGAGGGTCCCAGGTTCGCAACTGGTCAGGTGGTAGAATGTGAGCTATTCTTTCCTTGGGCTTGGCTTCATCCTGCTTGGACGTTAACTGAGCACACCCCCTCCTAGATTAGGGCTCTGCCAGTGAGCGGTGGTGTTTATCTTCTTTAAAAAAAAATAATAAAAATTGGACAACATTTCTTTTAATTATTATTTTGAATGAAAGCAAGTAATTAAAAAAGAAAAAGAAAAGAATTTTTGAAAACTTTGAAACTTAAATATTCTAGAAAGGGTGAAGCTGCTTTTCTCGAAGTCGTCGAGTCATAGGAAGAAAAAATTTATAAGTCTCTTTCTTCGGAACTGATAGCAATGGGCCAGAAAGACCCCCTTCTATCATTCGTTTCTTTTCGTGAATGGTGATGATAAATTTGAAAACTTATCAGCCACCAACACCACATGGCAGATATGCGGGATTACGTTCTTTGCATAAATAAATAAATAAATAAGTAAGTAATAATTAAATAAATATATATATATATATATATTATATATATATATATATATATAATATATATATATATATATATATATAGTATAATATATATATATTTATATATATATATATATATATAAAGATTATTATATATTTATTAATATTATGATCATTATATATATATGATAATAGTATTATTAATTAAATTATATATATGATATTATTATTATATAATATATATATATTATATAGTTTATATGTATATATTAGATTATATATAATATATATATAAGTAATATATATATTAGTTTTATATATATATATATTATATATATGATATATATATTATGATAATTATATAATATATAATAGTATATATATATAAATATATATATATATATATATATGCGATAGTTATATATATATATATATATAGTTATATATGTGTAAATGCGAAGCGAATAATAAAGTTAGCAAACGCAACATCAAAGAAGACAGAATGAACAAGTTGGATAGGTTAAAACATAAGACTTTGTTGCTAACTCCCCAGGATATTCATTAGAGCAGACATTTTAATATCCGACTTGTAATTTAATTACACCAGTTGAATCAATTTTCTTTGCTAAATGAACCTTTTATTATTCTGAAGTGTAATACAAATGAAGTGCTTTGAAGAATCTTCTCTTATAAATCCTGCTCTTTATGTTAGCTTAATTATAGCTTATTAGTGATTTTTTCTTGTAATTTCCTCTTTATATATATATTATTATAATATATATATATATATAATATATATATATATATATATATATATATATATATATATATATATATTATATATATATATTATAAATATAGACATATATATAATTATATATATATATTATATAGTATTATAGTTATTATAATATAATATAAGTATATATATATAATATATATATATTATATTATATATTATATATTATATATATAGTATATATATATATTATATATTTCTTATTATATAATTATATATATATATATATGATATAATATATAATATATAACTGATATATATATATAATATATATATATATATATATATATATATATATATATATATATATATATATATATATATATAGGAGAGGGTATGTAGGAGTGCTAGTTTGAACTGCACCATTCCTCTGCACTCCTTTGCGCAATGGCTCATCTTTTTCGAGCTTCCTTGACACAGACGGTACCGAAAGCGAACTTTCGATCATACAATGGAGTGTCTGTGGTATGTTCAGTGGCATTCCAGTCATTTTCAACATTTTCACATATGCCTAACAGCCTTTCATGCACACACCAATATACTTTGTTTTAATTATATTAAAAATGATAAAAAAATGACCCAAAAACAGCCCCACGTTTTCACCTGTCTGTATGGCTTGATAATTGCCGACCTCTGAACATGGAAATTGAGCCACTAAGTCTTCGCTTGCCGGCTTCGTCTGTTTCACGGGTTTTGATCTTCATTAATTCGTGCAACATTCTTAGTCTTTATTCTAAATCACTTTCTGTAGAACACTACCTCTCTTCTTTCAAAATTAACCTCTTGTTCTTATCGAAACTTGGGTGCTTTGACTCTCTGTGTCAACAAACCTTACACTTTCTTTATCTTTAATTTAAATCAAGAGGTGATTGTTGCTCGTATGTGCGCAAAGTAGTTCTTTGTTCTCGTGTTAGTAATTTGGAACCACATAATTATCTACTTTGTGGCTAAAGTTACGATCAACTACTAAATCCATCTATGTTTATTTATCTCCACATTCTACTAGTAATCCTAAATTCTTCGACTATGTAAGCTTCAAAATAGAGCAAATTCTCTCTCTAAAATCATCATTCTGGGTGATATCGTTGTTCACCACCTACATTGCTGTTCCCCTATTCCTCAAGATTCATCCTTTTATATCGCCTTCCATTTTCCTTTTCACAATAACACTGAGTAGACGATTCAGCTCCCAACGCGAATATATGATCGTTTTAGAAATAAACCTAATTTTTTTGAACAATTTCTTTTATTCTAATCCTTTTCCTTGCCACCTATGATTTCCTCCTATTATTTTCCCATCTCTGTTTCCTGCTCTATCCATGCTTTTGCCGAGGAAACAATTTTAGCACTTCAATGTTGCAAATTGGCCGGGCTTGCAGTCATCAATCTTTGATTTTCCTTGAAAAGATAGCTCCCTCAGTGGGAAGTTTTCCTCGGATTCTTCAGAACGTGTAACCGAAGTGATTTTCTCTTGCTACTTCACAAATCTACAAATGTTATTTTTTCCAAGGTTTGCCTCTCACGTGTATTATCCTATTCTAGGATGGAAACTTCTTTAGGTTATTGCTACCTGGGATCCGGACGAAACCTCTCGAACTTTGGTTTAACTCTGATTATCCTCGCTATACTCGTCACATGGATGTTGCCTTCAGGAAATAACGTCGTCTTTAAACTCAAAAATTTCATACTCTTTATATTTTATTCGGCAATTACGAAAAACCTGTTGATCTTCATGAAATTAAAACCTTTTTCTCCACAAAAATATAATCAAATCTTTCTCTCTCTCTCTCTCTCTCTCTCTCTCTCTCTCTCTCTCTCTCTC
>JABUQX010044071.1:25000-37500 GCA_015478945.1 Trachelipus rathkii
AAGATTTAAGTCGATATAAGAGAGTGTCTGAAAGAAAGAAATGTGAATTTAGGCAGGAGAGAGAAGAATGGTTGTTAAATAGGAAGAATGATGAGGTGGTTTTTGTGGTCCAAAGAGGGAGAAATAACGACACTGACAGAGAATGATCAAAGTATTGGGTAGCGTCCCGGCGATTGTGAAGCTTCAGCGGGAGTTTTCTGGAGGGTCTTTCTTCTTCTTCTCAATGTCATGTCTTTCCATTAGCTATTTCTCTTTCGGAATGCATGGATGTGCAACCCTACCCCCAGTTCGTCGGATCCCCAAGTAACCGTGAGATGATATATTATTTATATATATATTCTATATATATATATTATATAGTATATATAAATATAAATATATATATATATATATATATTATATATCATAGTAATATATATAGCATGTTGACGTACAGTTGAGCTTCAGCACCCTTTCGTAGATGAAGAATAGAGGTATCAGGTCTGAAATTTGGAAATATATTCTAATATTGGGTTAAGCTCGATAACAGTTTGTGTAAATTTTTCAAGTCGTGGGACTGTATAATAAAGTGGGGTCGCCTCCACGATGGTGGACGCGGATATTGCAGCTTACGCCCTCTATGTGGCTGCTTCTGAGAGAGCAAGATTAGGCCTAAATAGCGTTAGGTTCGATCGTGATGACGTAATCTCCGTCGTAGACAGATTACGTCTAGCGCGCGAGTGCGAGCGCGTCAACACATACCCACAATCCCCCACACATTATATTATTAATATATTATTGTTAATTCATCTATTATTATTATTTATATTTAGTATTATGATTTATTATTATTTATTATTATTATTATTATTCATATTATTATTTTATTATATTATTATTATCATATTATTATTATTATATTTATTTTATTATTATTGTCACGAAGATTCGATTCCAAAGGATCAATTTGTAATTTTAACTGTAAGAATCGTTTTAGCATTAAAATCAGCTCCGGCTTTGGCTCCGGCTCAGCCTCTGAGTTCAATATATATATCTATAGATGTAAGAGTTATCGTTATAGGGTTAAAATTTGGAGGGTATTAGATGATGACGTATCTTATCGTAGACGAGATACGTCCCATGGGTCCCCCCGAAGGAGGGACCCCACCCCTCTAAAAATTAAATTGATCATAGAAGCCTGTAAAATTTGGATAGTGTATAGAAGTAGAGAGAAGAGTCTGAATCATATAGAGTTGACAGTTATCAGATGCACCCGGTGCTGGCTCCGTGCAGATCGTGGTGCTGATGATAGTACGAATTATGTTGATATAATAAATTCATATGGTGTTGTCAAGAATATAGATGATTTAATAATGTGTATGTCAGAGCTTCGTTCTAAGGTGGTTGAGTACTTCCCCTTCGATGAGCGGAGATTGTAGCGTCAACAGGCTCCTTGCGCCGATGCGGGGCGCGCCCCAGGAGCGAAAGCCGTGCAATCCGGCGAGTGATAGACGTAGCGTCGTGCCGGTCGGCACCGACGCTATCCGTCGCATCCGCGCGGGGGCGGCGCGCCCACCGACGTCGAAACGGTCAACACCGACGGGCGGCAGACCCGCGCGGCCCCCCTCGCGTCCCGCATGTACGATCCGGTACGAGAATTTATCAGATACGAGAATGCAAACGTGTTCAGTTTTCAACTTAATTTTTTTTCTAAAATTTATAATTTTTTTATTTTTATTTATTTAATATATTTCTTTTGTTTACAAATTTTTTAAAGTTCATGTTCATTAACGTAAGAAATTTACGTTTTGTACATACCCTAAATCAGTAAATTTCAAACATCCCTCCCCACCAGCCCCTCCCCCCTCCTCCCATTTATTTCCTTCTCTGTTATTGACACTCTTTACTTGGGTATGTTCCAATCATATTTCTTATTAAAATTGTTAGTTGTTATCCTGATTACCTATTAATCAGTTAAATTCTATAAATCAAAATAACAACTGCCTCTCCGCACTTCCCACTTCGTCCCACCTTCCCCTCGTACTGCCTCCCACTCCTCCTTCCGTACGCCCTACCTATCCATTGCTTATTCGGACTATTTTATTCTCATATGTCACTATTTTTTATTAATAGATCTTTATTCTGAATGGTTTTTGAGCTATTCTACCATTAAGAATTCAGTAATCTGTTTAAATTCATGAACAACCCACCCCACTCGCCAATCCACCGGCTACCTGCTCCATTTATCCGCATCTATTGGATCTTATTGAGTAAGCGAAACCATTTATATACATAAATGAAATTATACCTTTTTCTTTCATTCATTATAGGTATAGGTTCTAGGTATCTAAACTCTATATTAACATATGTACGGGTGGTAAATTTATGTTCCGCGCTTCCTTCTTAACATATGTCTTGTTCTTGTCCCTACAGGTTTTGGTGGGAAAGACGGCTTTCTCGTTTATTAGTATACTATTTTAAAAAAGAGGTTGAGTATTGAGATTTTCGTAAAACACATCCTTTAATTAACATCTTATGGTTGCTACCAGTGTGGTTTTGTTTTTACATGAGAAAAGTTTAAAGATTACAAATGATGAATCAATTTCCAATTTCACGAAGGGGTCTAAGTATCTGAGATGCATATAATAGCTCTTCAATTGTTTTACCAAGCGACAATAAAATTATAATCCTTATGATTGATGCATAAATTGAATGAGGATATAGCTGAAACTCTCACCAATTACTCTCATCACTTATAACATCACTTATATATTTCTATCAACACAAAATATCTTTCATCAGATAAGGCATATGAGAAGTGCCTTTAAATCACGCGATATGTCTTATTTATTGTCGTGACTAAAGAGAAGTGATATGAGCTCTCAGTGTCAATGTTGGCTACCCCAATATGTTCGCCTAACTCGAGGCCGAGCGAAAGTATGTCTAGAAAGTTATTATCAATAAGAAGTACGTATCTAATACCCTTCATGGTTTATTCTTATCTCTTCTGAGCTCTTTCATCTCCATAGAACACGCACCTAGAGCTGTTAACTTGCCTCGTACAAATATCTTACCTAACGGAGATTGAGACAGTATACATCACTTGAATTAATGAGTACTCTGAGTAGCAGTATTTATTTCCTCTTAATGTAGAAAATTTAAAAACCCTGGATTACCTTTCTTGTAAAAAACGTAAACCTGATCTGTGAAGAGGAAAAATGTATACTACAGTGTATAGCTGAAGTATGCCTAAATCTTATAAAAGAAATGTTCCTTTAAACCGACCTCAGAAGGTAAAGTTACGTCGTCACCGATAACATCATTAAAAAACTTGCTTGTTATCGTAAGAAAGCTTAAAAATAAAGAAGCTATTACGAGAAAGTAGAGTTGTTCCTTACCTTTCACTCTTCCGTTATAGCCCTTGATATAACAGTGGGCGTGTGCTCAAACTTGATGAAGAATAATCAATTGGGATTCGACCTATTAGCCATAGCCGTATGGCACATAGCGTGCAACTTATATATCACAGGCAACCTTACTCTACTAATACAACAACAAACAAACCAACAACAACACAACCAGTGTATCGAACAGTACTTCAATACAGACCTTTCAAACTTCATCAGATCGGATTTAATCCTTATCACCCATTGATTTAACAGCAGCCTCTTGAGTCTTATCATGACTCCCTCAAGTGAACAGATAAATAATTATGAGAAGGAACTACAACAAATATTAAACTCCGATGTTAACATTCTTAAAAAAGGAAACCTATATTCAAAATGCTATCCAAAAATTAGAGATTTAAAGTATTATTAAAAGCACTCCAAGGAAGATCGCAGCTTCTACACAATACTAAGCCGTATGTGAAAAGAAGAAGATAATTTTAAACCACAATACTCAAGAAGCTTACCATGAGGAGTAAGAAACGGTATAGGCTCTATATAAAATTTTAAAAGATCAGATTACTTGGAATTAACTCGGTCAAATCTTTATTGAAGGAGAGAAGTCCTAGCTGGTATCGAACATTTTATTGATTTCTGATCTCTCACGTGAATGAAAGAAGGTACCTGTAGCAGGATGGAACAGGATCAAGCAAGAAACTTCAATTTTAATGTTCAAGACCTTCTAATCTTGAATAAACAAAGATTATCGTATTTGGATAATTCCATTGTCCCCTAGACCTGATGCAAGTCCAGTCTGTTACTTCTTTTGCATCGGATAGATTAAAGTTGATAAATAGAAGTACATTACGTTCAAGTAGGAAGAATAAGAAAAATCCCATACAATAAAAATGGATAATCCTATTATTATTATGATTTTTATAAGATTTATTATTTGTAATTAAAATTATGTAATATATTCGATGTTATCTTTCTGTATACACGTGCTATGTTTTTTTGAGACTTATAATAAAAAACCTGAAACTATTTTGTGATTTAAAGATAAAATTTCAATATACAATTTGATTTTATATCACCTTCAGTATAAATGAAATAAATTTTTTGATTTTAATGTCATTGTGATCATGGAGCTAAGGAAGCGGTCGATAAATAATACTTTGATGTGAAACAACCATACAGTTACGGTGTTTTCAAGGTTTGCTTCAAAGTTTCCACAGATAATAAAAAGAATTGAAAAAAAAATTTATGAAGAGAGGATGCGTTTACCCTTCATAAAACCTATACGAAAAAATTTCCAACACGAAAAACAAACCATAGCAACACATTTAGATAGCGTATGGCAACTAGACTTGAACGAATGTTTAAAGATATATTTTAGATTGAATGGTTTAAAGACATTTTTTTTGTAATGGTTTCAAAGACATCTTTTGATTGTAATGGTTTTAAAGATAAAAAATCAAAGATGTTGCTACAGCTTATAGAGAAATTATAAATGAAAAGAAGGCAAGATATCCTCAAATATATGGACAGATAAAGGGTCAAGAATTTTTAGTAAAGAGTTGTTGAAAGAGTTACTGAGTATGACATTGGGTATTACAAAACACATTTTCAGTTAATAAAGCAACAATAGTTGAAAGAGTACAACGAACTATAAAAGAAAGAATGCATAGGTATTTCACAAAGATGAATACATTTAAAAATTTCGATATACTATAAGACCCAGCTTACTCCTATAATCGATCTTATCACAGAACACTTAAGAACACCCCTATAGAGATGGTAAAGATAAAACCGCTTGTACCTATCAACCCAAAGGGAAAAATAAAAGATAACACAGGCATTAAAGTAGGAGATTATGTGAGAGTATCCAGGACTGATGAAAATTTCAGAAAGGGGTATAAAGCTGGATGGTCGAGAGAAGTTTTTAAAGTAGATACCATCAGAGAATTCCCTAGAGACAGGTTAAAATTATATTATCTTGAGGATTTAGACGGAGAAAAAATAAAAGGAGGATTCTATAAACAAGAAATACAGAAAATACGATTTGATCCTAAGAGTCACGAATATAAAATAGAAAAAAAAGGGAAAGGTAAAAATAAACAGTATGTAGTGGTAGGTTATCCAGTGAAGTTTAACAGTTATATATATGCTAGTGACATTAAGAAACATTGATCAGTTTACTTTGCGAACATGGGAGAGTGAAGATGCATTTCTATTTTTTTAACGTCGTCATCGGCTTCTATGGACCTACATCCTGGAAATAAAATATCAGACTTTACTAAATTTAGAACTGTGAGAGTGTATATAAGAGATGTAGAAGGTAAGCCGTTGGTTTATGTGAAACTGATACTGGATGCGCGTTAGGAATATGCCTGAAATCACATACGGCCTTTGTAATATTTAGAAGTGTTGAGAATGTTAAAAACGTATTAAAAATTAACACAGATATGAGCGTTATCGAGAGAGCCGATAGAGAATATTTCTGTGAAAGATATTTAATAAACAGAGGTCTCTATAAATCTCTTACCGAAGTGTTCGTAGACTAAAACAAACAATTTAAACCAAGTCGTATATGTAAAGATTTAGTATTTCTAGTTAATAAAACATTCAACGAGGAAATGTGTTAATCACATTCCAAGTCTCCAAGCTCAAAGTAAACCTGAAAGATCGAGTTTATTTATTTTCCACACCAAGACTCGGTTCGTAAATGTAGTTTACTTACGTGATGACTCAATATTGAGAATTAACGATATCAAAGAGCCTCTAAACGAATTGATACATTATATCCCCACGATGGAAGAGTATTTAGATAAACTTGTAGCAAAAAGCAACTATTATGATGTTCATTCAATTTTGTATGTGATCCTTCAAAGATGTTACATGACCCGGGTGTATATGTTTACAGTGACATTGTAGAACCCCAGTATGTTGGAACACTAAGGCGCAGTTACTAAGAGTGATACATTTTCCTAAAGATGGTAGAGTTATAGTTTTCCTAGTGTACATAATATACTCTGAATAATGCTCAATTTAGAACCGTGAGAGTGTATATAAGAGATGTTTAAGGTACCCTTATCCATTCACACCTTTGGTACGGGCAGTGTGTAAAGTTGCATATACGGAGAGCTCGTAGTGTAAAAATAGGTGTATGTGAAACTGTAACATGTCTACCGACGATCATTTCTATTTAAACACTACCTCATCGGCTTCTATGGATCTACATCGTGCTCAATACATAATCAGACTATACAATCAATTATTGAACCTATAATTTCGCTAGAGAAATGTATGAAAGCCGGATTAAGTGAACTACATTCTTGATGCATCTGTCGAGAATATATTAGAGTCCCCTCAGCCTTTATAATATTTAGAAGCGTTGAATGTTAAAAATGTATTAAAAAATGTAAAAATAACTTTATTTGAAAAAAACTTTATATGAAAAAATGTTTATGAATAGTTTTACAATTCGGTTACTGATGTGTTCATGGCTTTAAACAAGAAATTTGAAACAATCTGTTATGTAAAGATTTAGTGTTTCTTGTTAATAAACCCATTAACGAAGATCGTGTTAATTACATTAAAATCTCAAACTCTTGTGAACCTGAAAAGATAGAAGTTTTATTAATTTTCCATTTCAGCAGCCTGGTTTTCGTAAAATGTCATTACTCGTTAGTAGACTCAATATAAAAAATAACTATGTTCAACCATCTCTAAAGAATCTATACGTTATTATAAGCCAACGATGGAAGAGTATGTATCAAAAAATGACATCGAGAGTTCATTACATTTTGTATGCATACCATCTAAGATGTTTCAAGATCCTGGTATGGCCTATGTTTATACAGATATTCATAAGACCATCAGTATGTGGGAAATACTAAAGCCTCTTTGTTAAAAGTAGTTCATTTTCCTAAAGTAAAAGAGTTATCAGTTTTTCAAATGTTAACTACTGCGTTGAGTAACGACCAACTGAGTTCGATTCCGTATTATATAAAGAGCACGTGAGGCAACCTATCCATTCACAAATGGGACAGCGTGTGTAAAGTACACATTAGAGGATGCTCCGTTAAATAATCATAAAAATGGAAAGAGAAGGTGGTTTAAAGTCCAAGAATGCAGAGGGGGTAATGGTTTAAGGCTGGATTTTTTTGCATCGTTGTTCAGACGTGCTATCCCTTTGTTTAAAAGGAGGCAAATACCTCACTAAAAAGCAGCTAGGACAGGTATAGATTACTTTCCAAGATATTATGGGTGGTATCGATCCACGAACAGATGTAAAACGTCGACTAGCCGATGCTTCTGATGTAATGTTAGATGATGTTTAAACGAAAAATACGACGTAAGATGAACTGGTCAAGGTGTAGGTCGCCGTAAAAAACCATATAAGAGGAATAGGAAAGGACACTAAGAAAAGTGTATTGATGTGTTAGCCCTTTAAAAACGATGATAAGTGGTAACTATATTTTTTTTTTTTTTTTTTTACATAAACAGTGACAACCGATAACTATTTCGTGTATTATGAATGTTTAGGCACGCTGTAACATTTCGTAATCTAAGGAATTTTAAACAGATCTCTCTCATTATACGTCTAAGCGATTGTACGCCAGCAAGATGCATTTCCCTCCATCCTCCACCCAGACTGCTGCAAAGAGTGAATGGATTCTTCTCTTTAAATCCCTACACATATCAGTGTGAGTGAATCCAACTTTATTAGTGTTAATCCTGTTTTCACGCATCACAAATACAGATGTCCTCTGATTCAACATCCCTGGCACTTCTGACCAATATTTTGACCCTTCGAATGTATTTTTATATCTGAGACCAAGTTAAGTAAACGAGATGGTTTCGATCTCACAGGAACCGATCATATTGTATCCACTGAGACAAATTTCCTGTATACGTGTTTAATCAACTTGAAGTGTTTTTAAATGAAACATTTCTAGGAGATCAGCTGCAAAGTTATTTACGAAGTTATATTGAAACTTTACTAAATTATTCTAAGATGCAAAGGAGTCTCATCTGCAATCAAGTGGGTATTACAATTTAAAAGATCAGAGAAACATAGAGCCCATGCTGCTAAATCTAAAATAACACGTATGAATATTATGGACGTGTAAATGGAGATATATTCTCTCAAGAAAGTTATTCTAGCATCCGTGGTACACCGCATCAGGTTAATAGATCTCCACTGAATTTGCTCTATGTTAAAAATTGTGCTGTTTTCGCTACAACTAACAGCGCCAAAGCCTATCTTTAAATATAACTGGATGCTTATCTTTATATACGTAAAGTGAAATTTATCTCCCATTAAACACATGGAAATAGAGAAATCTCTTTTGAACCGACACAGCAAAATATCCAATCAAGAGCATTGAGACTAAAAATTTTTAACTTTAACCCAAGGATTATCGAGTATAATATTCCCTGCTAACATCGTCAATGATGCTTACCTCAGAAGGTGATAATAGGAATTGTAGAACACGATGCTTATTCTGGAAACTAATGGAAAAGTCCTGCCTTAAATTTACCTTTTGGACTTAAAGGGATCAGTTTTTACACGTGACATGGTCAAGCGCATACGGTCGTGATTATGAGATGATAAATGAAGACACATTCTCAATGTTCGCGTCCTTTTTACGATTTATTTGCCAGTACTGTTTTCTTTGCAAGCGATAACGGTACAGGTGTTTGATTTCAGACTTATGTGCCTGAAAACAGTAAATTTTATATGCAACGATACTCACTGCTGATCTTTATAGCTTGATAATGCTATATCATCTCAATATTCTAAGAAAAAGGAACATTAAGGTTGAGTCCTCAAATTTAGACAAAGTTTGACATCCTCAATCTCGGTTCTGGTGTATTTGGAACATCCTTAAATCACGCAATTGACAGAGTACGTAAATATAATCTTGAATTATTAGATGAATGAAGAAGAAATATTAAAGGCCTTCGGAAACGAAAGAAGATTTTAGGTGTATTTGCATGTAATGAACTAGTTTGGTGAAATTGAAATACCGATTCTTGGTCTTATCTTCAAACACTTCTCCTTAGGGATGTTTCGAGGCAACGGACCATTGGATAGCCGTGTATAAGAAATAAAATAAATGTTGTTATTTCCTTGGACTCTCTAGCTTTTAGATACATACTATAATAGATATAGTATATATCTACGTCTTTTTTTAAAATATAATAATGATCAATATGTTAAGACCTTTGTTTTCCTGTACAACCCATCAGGTCTAATTTATGTGATGTATACTGTATTTATTTCATTATATGTTTTTTAAATAATGTTTCTTTTAATAAAATTGTAAATATATTTGATGCTAAAAATTTATATGTTAACGATTATGTAGTTACAACTTATGTTATAAAGGCTTTAAATAAAAACCTGTTTTCTTTTCCTACTTTTAACCAAAGAACTTATTTATACGAAAAAAAAAAAGGCCTGGAAACAAGAGAGGGAATGGAAGGGGGGGGGGGGAGGAGGAGGAGTGGGGGAGTGGGGGAGTGGGGGAGTTGGTTTGATTTAACTGATTTACTGATTTTACTGATTTAACCTAACTTTAATAAAAATATGAACTTTTTACACCTTGTATGCATGGGAGGGGGGGGGGGGGGGGGGAGGGGGGGGGGGGAGTGGGGAGGGATGTTTTGATTTACTGATTTACCTGATTTACGGGTCATGTAAAACGTACAATTTTACGTTTATGAACGTGAAAAAATTTAAAAAAATTAGTAAAAACAAAAAATAAATAAAAATAAAATAAAAAATAATAAATTTTTGAAAAAAATTAAGTTGAAAACAGAACCTTTGCCATTTCGTACCGGTCGTACATGCGGACGCAAGTGGGGCGCGCAGCACGTGCCCCTTCCGCATCGATTCGCGTCGGCGGGCGCGCCTGCGGACGCGCACACGCGTCGGATCGTGCCGGCGGGCGCGCGGCACCGTGCCGTTTCGCGGCGGATTGCACTGGCTGGCCGTGCCTGAGGGCCGCCCCCCGCTCGGACCAGGAGCCTGATGACGCTACCTTCCTGCTCATGAGGGAGTCTCAAAACCCTTAGTCGAAATCTACATCCTTAAATAAACATATATTTTAAACACCAATATTTGTAATTATTTATAACAAATATTTACTATCCCAACACCGCACTGCACCGGAGCCAGCACCGGTGCCATTGTCAACTCAAACTCTATAGATTCAGACTCCTTTCTCCTACTTCTATACACTATCCAAATTTCAGCCTTTTACCAATTTAATTTTTAGAGGGGTGGGGTCCCCTTCAGAGGGACCCGGGGGTACGTAATCTCGTCTACGATAAGATTACATCATCATCTAACCACCCTCCAAATTTTAACCCTATACGATAACTCTAACATCTATAGATATATATTGGACTCAGAGGCTGAGCCGGAGCGAGCGGAGCCGGAGCCGGAGCCAGAGTGAGTAAAAAACGATTCCTTACAGGAATCGGTTTTCGACTCAGATTCGATTCCTTTGGGAATCGATTCTTCGGTAATAATAATAATAATAATAATAATAATAATAATAATAATAATAATAATAATAATAATAATAATAATAATAATAATAATAATAATAATAATATGTGGGGGTGTGGGTATGTGTGCGCGCGCTCGCGCGCTGACGTAATCTCGCTACGACAGATTCGTATCACGCTCGAGCCTAACGCTATTCTAGGCCTATCTTGCCTCTCTCAGAAGCGGCCACAAGGGCCGTAAGCGCAAATATCAGCGTCCACCCTTGGGGGCTAACCTCCTTTAATACATCGCCACTGACTTGAAATTTACCCTGTTTCGAGCTTAACCCATACTTAGATTATATTCCAAGTTTCAGACCTATACCTCTATTCCTTCATATCGAAAAGGGTGCTAGAGCTCAAACTGTACATATATATATCATATATATATATATATATATATATATATATATATATATATATATATATATATATATATATATATATATATATATATATATATATATATATATAGTATATATATATATATATATATATATATATAATTATTTGAAAATGTTAGCTTACATCCAATTTTCATTCATATCAATAAAGTAAAGCATAATATTATTACCCTTTGCAAAATAAAAGAAATTGATCAATACGCTCTTTTTACTTTATCTTCACAACTGTCTTTCTGTTTATCGGTCTCATTATTTTTATCAGCATTTTGATCACTCAATATATTTCAATGGCATAAGGTTTTGAAACAAAAATCTGATTGCTTCAATTTACGACGCTCCTCGCAATGAAGGACCCAACAACTTTATTTGAGGATGTCCAATTCTTTCCCGCTTTATGAGATCACTTTTATCTCTCTCTCCTCTCTCTCTCTCTCTCTCCTCTCTCTCTCTCTCTCTCTCTCTCTCTTTTCTCTCTTCTCTCTTATATATTATATATATATATATATATATATATATATATATATATATATATATATATATATATATATATATATATATATATATATATATATATATATATATATAATATATAGATAGATAGAATAGATAGATAGATAGATAGATAGATAGATAGATAGATAGATAGATAGATAGATAGATAGATAGGTCTGTCCCTAGGGAACCGGATCTTAAATATGAAAAGGACGACCAAACATGGCACGAAAGACATGAGAAATAAAAAATTTTATTATGACGTTTCGAGTCTTTCTTGACTAATCTTCAGGTATCTACAAGTAAAACATAATATACAAAATTAAAAATTAAGGATACGAGAATTAAAATTAAATCAAAAATAACAAATAAAAATAAAAATAAATTGTAACAAATTAAAATTATATTTTTAAATTAAAGACTTAAAAGTTTAAATAATAGCATGTACAGGCACAAAGTTTAAATGAAAAACAAATACACACAGCACTAAATAGAACGAGACATACCTAGTATATAAGAGGTTAAAATTATACTAACAAGAGAGCGGAGTTTAGAGAATAGAAGAAAGCGAAATAAAAGTTAGTTGGTCGAAAAATTGAGTCAGAAAACCCTATATCATACCCCACTTTTGTGAATGGGAGAGAAAAGAGAGAACATAAGGGGGATGAGGAGAAGA
>JABUQX010044071.1:45000-62863 GCA_015478945.1 Trachelipus rathkii
AACCAAGTGGCCTGCCCAATATTGAGGAAGGTAGTGGTTTTACCCTACAGTGACTATGAGAAGCTGAAATATAATACAGGATCCATGCCTCTACAACAGCAATTACAACAACAACAACAACAACAACAACAAAACAACAACAACAACAACAACAACAACAACAACAACAACAACAACAACAACAACAACAACAACAACAACAATAACAACAGCAACAACAACCTCAATCAGTTCTCCAGCTGTCTCAACCCTTATCAGCAGCTGTTCCAGCAGCAACCTTTGAGTTTATATGATCCGAATGTTGAGCAGATAGATAACTACGAGAAGGAATTATGTCAAATATCAAACTCTGATGTTAACATTCATAAAAAAAATTCTATATCAAAACGCTATACAAAAATTAGTAGATCTAAAAGAAATGTATCAACATGGTTTATTAGGTAATTCACCTAAGGAAGATTCAGCTCTAGCGTCAGATACTAAGATTGAAGTGAAAAGAGAAGATAATTTTAAACATGTACTGGAAGAAAGCTACCAATGAGAGGTAAAAACTGGTATAGCTTTATAAAATATTTTAAAGGACCAGATTTCATGGAACGATATCGGCCAAATCATTATTGACGGAGAAACACTCGATGGTTCGAATATTGTTGATCTGATATCCGATCTCTCGCATGATTGGAAGAAGGATCCTGCAACAGGGTGAAACAGAATCAAACATGAACTTCAGACTATTAAATTCCGAGAAATTAATACAGAATAAGCAAAGATTATCGGATTTGGATAATATTCCAATGTCTCCTAGGCCACATGCGAGTCCCTCCGGTACTTTTTTTGCATCAGACAGATTAAAGATGATAAGTAGAAACGCATCACATTCAGGTAGAATAAGAAAAAAAAACATCATTTGGACCAAATTAGATTAGTTACTAATTATTTATTGTACTTTTTTATATTTAAGGCTGTATTGTTTGTAATTTAAAAATAATTCATATAAACCATGTTATATCTCTCTGTATATATTTGCCATGTCTTTAAGGTTGTTCTGTTTGTAATTTAAAAATAGTTCATATAGGCATAAGGTTTTAATATTATTTTGTAATTAAATAATAAAATATTTTATATAGACATTCGGTTTTTATATCTCCTTTCAGTATAAATGAATATGTTTTTTTATTGTTATTGTCATTGAGAGTCATGGAGGCTAAGGAAGTGGTCGAAAAATATTACTTTGATGTAAAACAACCTTACAGTTACGGTGGCTTTTCAAGGTTCGAGTCAAAGTTTCCTCATATTAATAAAAAAGAATTGAAAAAATATTTCCAACACGGAAAACCATAAAGCCCCCATTTAGATAATAACTGGCAGTTAGACTTAACAGACATGATAAAATATAAATCTTACAATGAGGGACATCAGTACATTCTTTTTGTGATAGATGTATATTCCCGATATTTATGGTTAAAGGTTTTTAAAGATAAATAGTCAAAGACTGTTGCCACAGCAGTAAGTGAAATTATAAATGAAGAGGGCAAATATCCTCAAATGATGTGGACAGATAAAGGTACTGAATTTTTAGATAAAGAGTTTCAAGAAATAGATACAGAGTATGATATAGGGTACTAAAATACTTTCTCAGTCAATAAATCTGCAATAATTGAAAGAGTTCAAAGAACTATAAAAGAAAGAATGAATAGGTATTTCACGAAAATGAATACATTTAAATATTTCGATATACTACAAGACCTGGCTTACTCCTATAATAGGTCTTATCATACGACACTTAAGAAAACCCCTGTAGAGATGCTGAAGACGAAACTTTTTACACCTAGTAACTCAGTGAGCAAAATAAAAGATATCACAGGTGTTAAAATAGGAGATTATGTGAGAGTGTCTAAGACTGATGAAAATTTCAGAAAAGGGTACGAAGCTGGATGGTCAAGAGAAGTTTTTAAAGTAGATACCATCATAGAATTCCCGAGAGATGGGTTAAAATTATACTATCTTGGGGATTTAAATAGCGAAAAAATAAAAGGCGGGTTCTATAAACAAGAAATACAGAAAATACTGTTTGATCCTAAGAGATACGAATATAAAATAGAAAAAAATATTAGGATCTAAAGGTAAAGGTAAAAATAAACAGTATCTTGTCAAATGGGTGGGTTACCCAATGAAGTTTAATAGTTATATAAATGCTAGGGAAATTAAGAAACATAGATCAGCTTACATTATGAACATGGAGAGTGAAAATCATTTATATTTAACGTTGCCTTCGTCTGCATCTATGGATCTACATCCTGAAAATAAAATATCAGACTTTACTACAGAGTTACTGAACCCCATAAAGCTCGAAAGAGAAACCTATGAGGTAGGGTTATGCGAAATGGTATTGAATGCGCATATCGAGAATATGCCTGATTCAAATACGGCGTTTGTAATATTTAGAAGTGTAGGGAATGTTAAAAACGTATTAAAAATTAAAACAGATGTGATGATCGTCAAGAATGCAGACAAAGATTATTTCTATGAAAGATATTTAATAAACCACGGCTTCTATAAATCTCTCACTGATGTGTTCATAGACTTGAACAAACAATTTAGATCAAGCCGGATATGTAAATCTTTTGTATTTCTAGTTAATAAAGCCGATAACGAAGACGTGTTAATCACTTTAAAGTCCCAAGCGCGAGTAAACTTGAAAAATAGAGGTTTATTTATTTTCCATACTTCAGATTGGTTTCGTAAATGTAATTACTTACGTGATGACACAATATTGAGAATTAACGATATTCCCTCATCTCTAAATGAATTAATACATTATATTCCTACGATGGAAGAGTATATCGCAAAAAATTGACACCGATTATTCATTAAATTTTGTTTGCGACACTTCAAAGATATTACATAACCCTGGCGTAGCGATGTTTACACTGATATTGTAGAACCCAGTATGTTGGAAACACTAAAGCACAGTTACTAAGAGTGATACATTTTCCTAGGGATATCAGAGTTATAAGTTTTCCTAGTGTACACTATATACCTTTGAATAATCCTCAACTTAGAACCATAAGGGTGTATATAAGAGATGTCGAAAGGAACTCTTATCTATTCACAGATGGATCAGTCGTGTGTAAAGTACATATCCGAAAGAAGCTCCAGTAGTATAAAAAGTCTAGCTCGTAAATAATTGCATGTGAAATTGAGAAACAATAATCATGGCTACCGATCATTTCTATTTAACGCTACATTCCACGGCCTCTATGGATCTACATCCTGAAAATAAAATATCTGACTTTAATACAGAAATATTGAACCCTATAACTCTCGAACGAGAAATGTTTGAAGCAGGATTAAGTGAAGTAATTTCTGATGCCAGTATAGAGACTATGACCAGTTCCAGGGTTGCATTCATGATTTATAGAAGTATTGATTTTGTAAAAAAACACTTCGAAATTGCGTAACACAGCCAATTTACCTATACAGAAACATGATGATATCGAATATTATATTGAAAGGTTTACTATAAAGCGAGGGTTATACAAGTCTCTCTTGGATGTACTTAGATACTTTAATAACAAATTCATAGTAAGTCGAATATGTCAAGATCTAATATTTCGTACTAATAAACCAACGGAGGAGGTAATGGAACTGGTGTCTTTAAGATCTTGGCGCACTGTAAATTTATACGAATTAAACACATTCCAGTTTCAACCCTATGCATGGTGGCGTTAGTGTATTCGTGTTACAGATAACCCTTCAAAAGAGAAGGTGAACCTTAACCACAATGCTAGCAATTTTATACGTCTTCTATTTCATTACCTGCCTACTATTGACAACCATATAGCATCTTCAAAAACAACTTTTCCTAATTCATTACATTTCGTATGTGATCCTGGTGAGTTGTTACAAGACCCTGGTATGGCCTATGTTTATACAGATATTATAGACCATCAGTATGTCGGGAATACTAAAGCCTCCTTGTTAAGAGTAGTTTATTTTCTTAAAGACAGCAGAGTTATAACATTCCTAATGTTCACTATTTACCGCTGGGTAAGGCTCAGCTGAGCTCAATTCGTACTTATATAAGAGACGTTAAGGTAAGCCATATCCATTCACAGTTGGGACAGCAGTGTGTAAAGTACACGTAAGAAGGAAGCTTCGTTAAATAATAATAATAATAATAATAATAATAATAATAATAATAATAATAATAATAATAATAATAATAATAATAATAATAATAATAATAATAATAATAATGGAAAGAGAAAGAGTCTTCAGGGTTTCAAGAATGCAGAGAAGGTATGGTTTAGGTGGAATTTTTGCTTCGTTGTTGAAACGTGCTATCCCTTTGTTTAAATCAGAAGGTAAATACTTCGCTAAAAAAGCTGCTAGGACAGGTATAGACACTATCCAGGATATTATGGGTGGTGTTGATCCTCGTACGGCTGTAAAACGTCGACTAGCCGATGCTTCAGATGAAATGTTAGATGATGTTAAACGAAAAATGCAGCGCAAGATGACGGGGCATGGTATAGGTCGCCGTAAAAAACCTGTAAAGAGGAACATGAAAGGACCATTAAAGAAATAATGTACTGACGTGTTGGCTCTCTAATACCAGTGATAAGTGGTAACTTTTACATAAATAATAATAACCCTCATTTATTTCGTATATAAGAAATGTTTAAACATATCTCTCCTCATTATACTTCAAGTGATTGTAGCAGCATGATGCATCCATCCCTCTAGCCCAGACTGTTGTAAGAGCGAATTGGATTTCTTTTCCTTGAATCTTACACAGATCAGGGTAAGGGAATCCAATTTTATTAGTATTAACACAGTTCACTCAATCACAAATACTGATGTACCTCTCGAATTTAATATCCCAGACACTTCTGACCAATATCTTGACCCTTCGAATGTGTTTTTATATCTGAAGACTAAGTTAGTAAACGAAGATGGTTCAGATCTCACAGGAACTGATCACGTAGTGTCCACTGAGACAAATGTCCTGTATACATGTTTTAATCAACTTGAAATGTTTTTAAATGAAACATCTCTAGGAGCATGAGCTGCAAGTTACCTTTATCGAAGTTATATTGAAACTTTACCAAACTATTCTACAGATGCGAAGGAGTCTCACCTGCAATCATGTGGATATTACAATTTAAAAGATTAGAGAAACATAGGGACAACTCAGCTAAATCTAAAAATAACACGTACGAATATTACGGACCTGTAAACGGCGATAAATTAGTTCAGGAAAGACTTATTCTACCATCAGTGGACACCCGCATCAGGTTAACTAGATCTACACCTCAATTTGCGCTTAATGTTCAAAGCAATGCCACAGCCACAACTACCGCTCCAAAACCTATTTTCAAATTACTGCATGCTTATCTTTATGTACATATAGTGAAATTTCTCCCATTAAACATATGGAAATTGAGAAATCTCCTTTGACCGATACAGCAAAATATCCAATCAAGAGAATTGAGACTAAAATTTTTAACTTTACCCAAGGATTATCGAATATTAATATACCTAACATCGTCAATGGTAGCTTACCTCAGAAAGTAATAATAGAGATTGAAGAACACGAGGCTTATTCTGGAAACTATGGAATGTCTTCATTTAAATTTATCCATTTCGGACTTAGAGGTATCAGTTTGCACGTGAATGGTTAACCATACGGTCGTGATTATGAAATGATATACAAAGGCTCGCATTCTCAATGTTTGCGACCTTTTTACGATTTAGTTGCCAATATTGTATCTTGCAGCGATAACGGTACAGGTGTTGATCTCAAGACATGCTGAAAACAGTTATTTATATGCGTACGATCTCAAAGCTGATCTTTCAGCTTGTAATGCTTATCATCTCAATATCCTGAGAAAAGGAACATTAAGGCTAAGTCTCAAATATGGACAAAGTTTGACATCGTCAATCTAAGTTCTGGTGTATTTGGAACATCCTAAAAATATCGAGATTGATGTAGAACGAAATATAATCTTCAATTATTAAAGATGAATGAAGAAGAAATATTAAATGTCTTTCGAAACGAAAGAAGATTTTTAGGTGTATTCGCCTGTAATGAACTCGGCTCAGTTGAATTGAACACCGACTCTGGACTTATCTTCAACACTTCTCCTCGGGATGTTTCGAGCAATGGACACTAGATAACCGTGAATAAGAATAAAAATAATGTTGTATATTTCCTTGACTCTCTGCATTTAGATTTTATGTTTAGTAATCATTATGTAACATCTTTTTTATAATATAATAATGTTCAATATGTTAAGACCTTATTTTTACCTGTCCAACCTGTCAGTTCTAATTTATGCGGTGTATACTGTATTTATTTTATCATATGTTTTCTAAATAATGTCTCTTTTAATAAACTTGTAAATATATTTGATGCTAAAAATTTATATGTCAACGATTATGTAGTCTGTACTTATGTTATAAATGCTTTAAAATAAAAACTTGTTTTCTTTTCCTGCTTTTTATCCAAAGAACTTATAGAAAGAGAGATTTGAATCAATTGATCAATAGATCAATAGATCATGGATGGGCAGGAGGGTGGCGGGAGGGCAGTTTGATTTTCTGATTTACTGATTTACTGCTTTGGGGTATGTTAAATAAAAATTTTAGTAAAATATATGACATGAATCAATAGATCAATAAAACAATAGATCAATTGATCAATAGATCAATAGATCATGGAGGGGCAGGAGGGTTGTGGGGAGGGCAGATTGATTTACTGATTTACTGCTTTAAGATATGTAAAACATTAAGATTTTCGTAAAAAATATGATTTGAATCAATAGATCAATAGATCAATAGATCATGGATGGGTAGGAGGGTGGTGGGGAGGGTAGTTTTATTTACTGATTTACTGTTTTAGGGTATGTAAAACATAACAATTTAAAAAAAATATATGACTTGAATCAATAGATCAATAGATCATGGATTGGCAGGAAGGTGGTGGTTAGGGCAGGTTGATTTACTGATTTACTGATTTACTGCTTTAGGGTATGTAAAACGCAAATTTTTTACGATATCATATAAAAAAGTTATATCACAAAAATAAAAAACAGAACACGTTTGCGTTCTCGCGGCGGTTTCTCGTCGAATCGCACGCACGCGCCGGTTTCGCGCCGAGGCGAGCAGGCAGGCAGGCAGGCAGGCAGGCAGGCAGGCAGGCAGGCAGGCCGGCAGGCAGGCAGGCAGGCAGGCAGGCAGGCAGGCAGGCAGGCAGGCAGGCAGGCAGGCGGAACCCTTCTCGCAGGGGTTCTCAAACCATCATATTCGAGATCTATGACCTTATAAAAATATATTTTGATATCAATATTGAAATATTATACAAATATTTACTAACTCAGCACCGCACCGCACCGGAGCCAGAACCGGTGCCGTTGCCAACTCCAACTCTTCAGATTCAGGCTCCTTTCTCATTCTTCTATGAACTCTCCAAATTTCAACCTTCCTATTCTATGCCTTCCATCCATTTCTTCGAGGGAACCCCCTCCAAAGGGGTCCTAGACACCCTTTACGAACTTATTAACCTCATTTTCGAAATCTACAGGTCCAATAACATATATACAGAAACTAATATTGTATTATTATACAAATATTTACTAACCCAGCACCAGTGCCGGTTACGGATCCGAATCCGGAACCGAATCTTACTTACTCGTTCCTCCTTTATACCATCTCCAAATTTCAACCTTCTACGATCATTTCAATTTTGGGGGGACAAACACACCCCTCCGGGGGGCGCACGGACACGTAACCTGGGTGTGTATATGCTAGCTTGGGTAAAAATCGATTCCCTTCGGGAATCGATTTCTACTCAAAATCGATACCCGCAGGGTATCAATTTTTCGATTTCGGATAAATACATACACACAAAATAGTGTTTGAGGTGTTCCCTATTATTATTATTATTATTATTATTATTATTATTATTATTATTATTATTATTATTATTATTATTATTATTATTATTATTATTATTATTATTATTATTATTATTATTATTGTTTTAATTATGCTATTTAAATTCATATTCTAACTAAGAGATATTTAGTGCCAACCATAATTACTAGCTATAAGTTTCAAAACGAGGAATTAGAGCTATAAAATGAAAATATTTTGAAGTGCGCAATTGGTCAACTTTACGTTAAATAGCTAGTTTTATTTATATCAATTACTAAAGCGAAATCTTTTTTATTAAAATTTCTATTATTGTTACTGTCGTAACGTTTATTGGTTGTTATTTATTTTATTTTTGTTATTATTAATATATGAGATCGTTTTCCAATTTTATTAATATTGTTATTCAGCGTAATATTTTTTTTTACTTGTCTTATGGCCACTTTAGTATCATTTTAATTAATATTGTCATCAGTTGCTAGTGGTATTAGTTTAATTTTTTTTTATTATACTATTACTGTTACTAAAATTGTTTTTTTTTTTTTGATTGTTATTCTGAATTTGAGCCTCTCTCTCTCTCTCTCTCTCTCTCTCTCTCTCTCTCTCTCTCTCTCTCTTTCTCTCTCTTTCTCTCTCTCTCTCTCTCTCTCTCTCTCTCTCTCTCTCTCTCTCTCTCTCTCTCTCTCTCTCTCTCTCTCTCTCTCTCTCTCTCTCTCTTCTTTCTTTTCTCTTTTTTTTCTCTCTCTCTCTCTCTCTCTCTCTCTCTCTCTCTCTCTCTCTCTCTCTCTCTCTCTCTCTCTCTCTCTCTCTCTCTCTCTCTCTCTCTCTCTCTCTCTCTCTCCTTTTTTAAACCTACGAGGATACTAGTATTTACGTATGTACAAGTAATGATAGATAAATGTTCATGTATATGGATAATTCTAGAAAACTAATATGTACGCTATACATTTTTTATTGTATACTTATTTCTTTTTATTTCCTTAAGGTTTGTATGCCAGGAGTTTCGGAAATAAAGCTTAAATAGAAAAGGTTTTTCATTGAATCCACCAAGAAAGACATGGAAATGTGGTGGACAAATAGAAAACTGACCTAGAAACTCTCAGCATTCACTCATCACTCGACCAATAAACTCCCAAAGCATCTCTGTAGGAACCTTCAGAAGCTTTTGAAATGTTAAATTCATTTTTGTTTATTCTCTGTCCCCATTCTCCCTCTCGATATTATCTTAGTTTCATCCTAATTAGTCAATATGACAATTGATCAGAAAAACTTTGTGGGTTCCTCCCAAAATTCTCAAACCACACCAATCGCCTCCATCGTGTTTGTCCCTAAAAATGAGATTCTCACAGGACGGATATAAAATATCTGGGAAGGCCCAAGCTTTGCAAGCTACTTAGAGTAGTTACAAAAAAATTTGCAACTCAAACAGTGCACTAAGGAGAGAGCTAAAATTATACAACCAAAAAGCTAAATTCACGTAACAGTTGGTGAAATCAGAAGCCTTCTCAACTCAAATCCACAACTCCTTCGATTAGACAAATTCTATAAGTTCACCGATACTCTTCGCTCATTAGTTTTGCCAGAAGACCCCCTTCACCACTTTGGAGCCTTTGAACGAATACTAAAATTTAAATGGAACTCTAAAAAAATCTTCCCTTCAAGTGTCCTATCCTTGCAAAAACTGGTCAATGAATTTTTAGATAAACTAAAAGAAAAGGATAGTTCGCTCAACTTCCCAGACATATTAACAAGTGCCATAGCAACATCTTTTATCTATGAACAAATACCACATCAACTAGAAGAGTATAGTAGACAATTTGTCAAGGGCTACAATTACAACCTTTCACTCCCAAAATGGGTGCAATACTTTCTTCAAAAATCGAATGTCCAACTCTACACATTACCTACTAAAGCAACCGACTACGCTGTCGCCAGCTTTGTCAGTAAGGGCGGAAAATCCCCAAGATCTTAATCACCAAATCAACATATACCAAAACGATCATTCACTCAATGGGTACCACCGGCAAATCAGATGAAACGATCATTCTTTCCCCGACCTAGCCCAAACACCGGACACCAGCTTCAAATATGCTACAATTGTAAGCAATCAGGCCATCTCAACAGTCACTGCCAATTCAACCCTTATTGTCATATATGTTAGCAAAATCACATAAGAGTACATGATATTGCCAAAACTCCAAATTAGATCCCAGAAACACAAATTTTAAATTAAAACACGCCGCAATAACTCCTCAAATCGAAGAAAGCATGAAAAGAGGATATTAAAAATAGAGCGTAATAAATCGCACACAATATAAAAGGGTGTGACCTTAATCTCAATCTTACCCACAGAAGTACTACCCACACGTTACATCCAAAAAGTAATTCAAAATCATTTCCTTTCTACACTATTCAACCAGGGAAATTGGGCTTCCCGAAGGAGTAAATACAAAAATACAAACTTCATTTATTCAAACACTCCAGGAGAGAAAACAAATCTGATTCGGCAGAGGAAAATCACGCTATCTCATGAAGCGAAGATTACTTCCCAGATACAACAACACCCCTCCCCCCAATCTTACCACATTCATCCTCAACAATCATACCATCAGCAAAATTATGAATACATTCCTGAAAATGCTTAAAGCTCGAGATTTTGTCCCCGTGCTCGGCTGAATCTCCCAACGCCCAAATGAGTTCATCCCCAATCCCAAATATCAATCCCTAAAGAATAATAATATGACCGCATGCAATTTTGTTAATCTTAGTGCAATAGATAGGAATAATATTGATAATTTCACTTATAATTATGATGATTTTAACCATATTAATTATTCTACTCACAGTTATGACACAAATGTTCAAACACCCACAATCATTACATCACGATTCCCTCTTCCCACATACACCCTAACCTCACACTGATAATTATGATGATTTTAATTATATTAATATTAATTATTCTACTCACAGTTATGACACAAATGTTCAAACACATACAATCATACATCGTGATTTCCCCTCCTCACATACACCCTCACCTCACCGTTCCCAACATTTAGTAGCATCTCAGCTAACCAGTGCGACTACATTAATAGGGACACAAGAAACTCAGATACATAACGATCAATAATCAAATTCCTCTTTCCTCACATTCAACACAACCTGCCCTACCTTAACACCCAACCTTCTTAAAAATCTCAACCTAGCAACACAGGGGGTCTGACACATTTTCTGAAAACTCCAGTCACTTTCAACGGTATCGATTTACAACACAAATTATTTCTCTTTGGCACCGGATCCAATGACTCCATATGCAAACTTTCAGTCTTTCACAACCTCCAAAATACACTTAACACCACCTTACCACTACACAAGTGTAGCATTAAACATATATCTATCACAGGCTCCATCTTTCCTCAACTAGGTACAATCGATTTAAAAACATACATTGCAACATCCCATTTCCCAGTGACTTTTATGGTAGTCCACGATTCACTCTGCTCTTTTTAATCAGATTTCTTTTTAGGTATTAGCCTCTTTAATAATGCTCCCATCTCTCACGACCTCTAAAATTTTATGCTTGTCGTTAGCATAAATAACATCCACTTTCACCCATTACTAACTCATCCTACTCATTCACATTCTTCACACACATATCTCTCATCTCGAACACTTTCACCTCCTCGACCATAACAGCATACCTCTCATCACATCTTTCAATATGACGAAAATACAATTTCCAACTCACTCGCTTCACAAACCAAAGCTTCCGTAGAGCTACCTATTTCTTTTCCAATGCTTCCACCTCAGACTAGCCACCCCATTTTGAATTTATGCTCAGGTGATATCAACCACTCCCACAACCTTCTTATAGATTCGGATATGACATAAAACCTCTATACCACTTTTGCTACTGAAATTGATCCACACTCTATAACAATACTTTCTCTTAATGCTCTCTCTTCAGTTCACACAATATCTTCAGAAAACTTAGTTTTGTCAGCTAATAAAACTCACATAAATAACTATCTTAACGCCGGCGATATTCTCAGCACATGCAGTTACGAACACATTATTAAACATCATTAATTTAAGCGATTTCCCCTAAACATTACAAAAGCACGCCCTCATCTCCACTGCAAACCCTATCATAGCTTTAGTTGATCCAATAAAGACTGTTTATACACACCTTGCTACCTCTATTCAAGACCTCTCCAAAATGCAGCTAGTATCGAATATAAAGGAATTCTCACTCACTCCATAAAGATACCTCTAAAATTAACACTCTTTTACACGAACCAAAATTATTTGATCAATTACTACAAATTCTGATATATAAAGACATCATTGCTCTCGTGGATGACGAAGTTCCCATTTGTCCTTTACAATAATTGTCACTTCAACTAAAACCAGAAGCCTTGAAAGTGTTATATCGTCCACGATACCGACTTCCACACAAATATCTCCCACATATAGATGAATAGATCACAAACTCTCTTCACAAAGGTTAAATAAAACCAATCACTTCTCCACATAGCTCACCTCTACTAGTAATCATCCCTAAAAAAAATTCCTTTCATTCTAGAGTTCCAACAGATTACAGACACATCAAATCTCAAACAATTTTAGACTGCTATCCTCCCCCATGCATAAACGATCTCCTTAACACATTTGGCAAAACCCCCCTCTTTATCACTGTTGACCTCTTCAATACATAGCATGCACTAGAAATTTAGGAGGATTCCCAGCAATATCTTGCTTTTCGCACCCAAAAGGGGCAATTCTGCTCCATTTGACTAAATTAGATCTCTCACTTATTAGGCATTGCTTGCAGAGTATTCCTCAACGACGTTTTAATCGCAGACCTCTCAATATCTTCTTATTTTCACAATATCACCAAAGACTTTGATTCGTATAGGAAAGATAACCTTTGCATTAAACTCTTGAAATACAATTTTCTCAGAACAAGTGTCCTTTTCCAAGGCTTTTGGATCTCAAATAACACCACAACGCACATTTGACACCCTCAAACAAGCTTTACTTCTCAATCCGCAATTAGTTTTTCCAGACTAAAGTAAACACTTTTTCCTCAACATGGATGGACCGTTCTCTATCAACACGATAAAAATGGCAAAAAAACACCACTCTCTTTTTTCAGTTGCTCTCTCTCTCTAAAGCTGAAACAAATTATAGTGCACCAGAGCAGGAGGTTTTAGCAATATTATCTGCTTTGTACAAATTCAAAAACATGATTCTAGGATACCCCCTTACAATTATAACTGATAACAGTTCTTTACCTACCTTTTAGACTCAAACAACTTACGGATCTTCTAGAACGCTGTAACTTATTCATACAAAGCTTTATCTCACAAATACAGAATAAGGCCATTCACACCCACTTCCCACACCATAGCCCTCCATATCACCTCACCTCAATACACTACAACTTACACATAGATTTGCTACTCACCTCTCAACCTCAAAAAATCTTTCTTTTTCATACCTGAAACTTTCACGTCAGAACAAGCAAATTGCCCTCAGTTGGGACCTCTTTGCAAACGTATCAAGCTCTCCAAATTTTACATAACATCATCCCTCACCCCCCACATGTGATTATCCACGACACTTTATACTGCAAAGCTCCCACTGGTCGTCACTTACCTGAAGTGACAAATTCTATGATACACTCCGCAATCGCACACAACAACTCCACTCTAGCTTCAGGTCGTCGTGGCTCTGGAAGGCAAAAAAAAAAAAAAAAAACATTACAAGAACGAAACGCTTTCTCAAATTACACTCTCATTAAGCAATTTTGAGCCAACAAATTTAATAATACCCTCTGGGAATCGAGAAATTCTCAAGAGTACACTGCGATATCTTAGGTCCCCTCCTGCTTTGCCACATTTCTCCATCTAAATATATTCTCATCTTTAAAGACCAACTCACACGAATTGTCGGATAAGTCCCACTTAAACATTATACTGCTAAAAAAATCATTCAAGTCCTCATAGATCTTATAATTACGAGACACAGTACCCTGGAAGTTTTAATATCTGACTTATCTCCAGAATTCATATCATAATTCATTAAACAACTTTTTTTTTTTTTTTTTTTTTTTTTACATTTTCCTAACTAAAATTTTACCAGGATTCCAAAAATGTATTCCTTTTCCCTGTAGCTAATGGTTTTAGATATTTTTTTTTGCTTTTCTGAGTTTGACCATATATATATATATATATATATATATATATATATATATATATATATATATATATATATATATAGAGTTATATATATATATATATATATAGTTATATATATATATATATATATATATATATATATATATTATTATTTATATATATATATATATATATATATATGTATATATATATATTATATGAAGTTTTTAGTCGTAAGGTTACATATATATATATTATATATATATATATATATAGAGAGAGAGAGAGAGAGAGAGAGAGAGAGAGAGAGAGAGAGAGAGAGAGAGAGAGAGAGAAACATTTTTTCCGACTACGTTTTTGTTAAAAATAAAATTCTTTTAATATATTTCTTATTTTTTTTAATCAAATATTATATAATTTTACTATTTTGTAATTTTTTTTTATTTTATGGCTAATTTCTTTACTAATATGCCTTGAAATTGTTTTGTTCCTTATAATTGTACAGAATGAATAACTGGTTTAATTATGCACGCATGCAACTTGTATACAGTCTGAGAAAGTCATTTGTATCATTTAAAGAATGAGCGGCAAACATGCAACCCGAAAAGCTTTTCCGAGTGGCCCAGATCTTTAAAAATGAATCTTTTGAAGATGGTATTGAGTTCAATAGTTTTACTCAAAATTATACAATCAATATAACGATCGTTTGTGATTGATAAACATTTAAAATCAGCATAGACACTAAGCTTGTCAATCTTTAGTGTGCTTCAAAATTTCGATAAGATGGCTGAAACCAAAAGGGATCGACCATCTATAAGTAGAAATAATATATATATATATATATATATATATATATATATATATATATATATATATATATATATATATATATATATAGTATATATATATATATATATATATATATATATATATATATATATATATATATATATATATATATATATTTATATATATAGCATACTTTGTGATATAGCATATATATATATATATATATATATATATATATATATATATATATATATATATATATATATATATATATATATATATATATATATATATATATATATATATATATATATATATAATTGTAATATAAAGAAATGGACTATATTTAGAATATTCATCTCAAATGTCCAAGATTATTTGAGACCTACTTACATTTAAAAAAGAAAAAAAAAAAAAAAAAAAAAAAACATTGTATCTCTAAGTCAAGAATACATCACCAGGTGTCCAGCCTGTCCTATCCTCGTTCTTTATATTTTAGATGTTAAATATTGCATATTAATCGCAGTATAGCTCAGTTGTATAGCATCGGGTATATTGTCCTCATTCGCAACAGGCGGTGGTTCAATCCCGGAGAAGGCAGTAATTTCTTTATCTTCCCATTATATGTTCTTTCTTTATTTACATCTAATTGCGATTAATATGCAATATTTAACATCTAAAATATAAAGAACGAGGGATAGGACAGGCTGGACACCTGGTGATGTCGCCTTGACGGGTGCTCAGTTGCTTTATAACTGTTCTTGAATCCAACTTTTTTGGATTGGAGGTTAGCTCAGTTGTATAGCATCGGGTATATTGTCCTCATTCGCAACAGGCGGTGGTTCAATCCCAGAGAAGGCAGTAATTTCTTTATCTTCCCATTATATGTTCTTTCTTTATTTACATCTTCTAATTGCGATTAATATGCAATATTTAACATCTAAAATATAAAGAACGAGGGATAGGACAGGCTGGACACCTGGTGATGTCGCCTTGACGGGAGCTCGGTTGCTTTATAACTGTTCTTGAACCAATTTTTTTTTTTTTTTTTTTTTTTTTTTTTTTTTTTATTTGAAGATAAACACCACTTCCGGGCAGAGCCCTAATCTAGGAGGGGGTGTACTCAATTTACGTCCGGAGCAGAACGGAACCAAGCCCAAGGAGAGAATAGGTCACATTCTCCAACCCGACCAGTTGCGAACCTGGGACCCTCGCTTTGTTTGGCGAGTGCTCTCCCACTGAGCTACCTTTGTTTTTTTTAGTATAAATAAATATAAAATACAAAAAAAAAACATATACACATACATACATATATAAATACATACAAAAATATACAAGCACATACATATAATATTATTGTTATCACTATTAATAATATTATTAAAAACTAATATATATATATATATATATATATATAGAGTATAGTTATAGATAAAGATATATATATATATATATATATATATATATATATATATATATATATATATATTTATATATATATTAAGAAAGACATATATATATATATATATATATATATATATATATATATATATATATATATATATATATATATATATATATATATTTATATATATCTATTTGAGAGTATATATATATATATATATATATATATATATAAGTATATATATAAGATATATATATATATATATATATATATATATATATATATATATATACAAACAAATATCACTATTATTAACATTATTATCACTGGCATCATCACCATTATTATTATTATTATTATTATTATTATTATTATTATTATTATTATTATTATTATTATTATTATTATTATTATTATTATTATTATTATTATTATTAATCTATACACTATATTTCACACAAATTTAGCTATATTTCACTATTGTTCATCACTATTCACAATATTTTAACTTAAATTATTATCAATATTATCACTATCACCATTATCACTACTACCTCTATCATCATTATCATTATTTTCAGCACCTCACGATCAGACGGAGAAATTTTGTTCTCAAGTTTCGACGTTTTGGAGAAATCCAACTTTACTGTTGCCATAATTTAATGATTTCAATTTATTGATTTCTTCTTTTAAATTTTCTTATTAATATAAAAATATCGTTTTCATAATTATAAGTTACCTAAATGAACGTTTCCAAAATATTTACAGCTCCTCCACATCAGTTTGATACAAAAATAATTTAATGTTTAAATTTTTCAATAATTAAAATTCCGAATAGTAAATCAAACTTTTAAGTAGTTGTTCACAATTTAAATCCTGGCAAACATTTCTTCTCAAAAGCATTCTCTTCTTGAATAATTCTTGCAGATGTTTAATTTCATTCTATGATTCCTTCTTGTATTCCTTTTCTTTTTCATCTCTCATCTGGTTTTCCGCGTCCGCTTTCCATGACAGTCGAATCTCATATAGGATAGCTCAGTTGTATAGCATCGGGTATATTGTCCTCATTCGCAACAGGCGGTGGTTCAATCTCAGAGAAGGCAGTAATTTCTTTATCTTCCCCCTATATGTTCTTTCTTTATTTACTTCTAATTGCGATTAATATGCAATATTTAACATTTAAAATATAAAGAACGAGGGATAGGACAGGCTGGACACCCGGTGATGTCGCCTTGACGGGAGCTCGGTTGCTTTATAACTGTTCTTGAATCCTACTTTTTTTTGTTTTAGGATAGCTCAGTTGTATAGCATCGGGTATATTGTCCTCATTCGCAACAAGCGGTGGTTCAATCATAGAGAATGCAGTAATTTCTTTATCTTCCATTATATGTTCTTTCTTTATTTACATCTTCTAATTGCGATTAAAATTCAATATTTAACATCTACAGTATATATATATATAAATATATATATATATTGTGCTGGCACGAAAATTTGAAAGTCGCGAAAACGGTTAAACACCAATCGAACTGAAAACGCTACACTG
>JABUQX010044072.1:0-5000 GCA_015478945.1 Trachelipus rathkii
AAGACGATTATCCCACATCATCATCTTTAGAAATAATAGATCAAAAAGATTTAGTAGGTCAGCAGTAAGCGTAGGATTGTTAAGATTAGTTGTATAACTACTAATGTTAGGCATAGGTTGGGGGTTAGGCATAGTACTTTGGAAGTGGTTAGGCATAGGTATATGGTTAGGCATAGTATTTCCAAAATGGTTAGGTATAGTACTTTGAAAATGGTTAGGCATAGGTATATGGTTAGGCAAAGTATTTCCAAAATGGTTAGGTATAGTATTTTCAAAATGGTTAGGTATAGTATTTTCAAAATGGTTAGGTATAGTACTTTGGAAATTGTTAGGCGTAGGTAAAGCATTTTGGAAGCTGTTAGGCGTAGGTAAAGCATTTTGAAAGCTGTTAGGCGTAGGTAAAGCATTTTGAAAGCTGTTAGGCGGAGGTAAAACATTTTGGAAGTTGCTAGGCGTAGGTAAAGCATTTTGGAAGCTTTTAGGCGGAGGTATAATATTTTGGAAGTTGTTAGGCGTAGGTATAGCATTTCGAGAATCGTTAGGCGTAGCTATAGTAGTAAGCATAGAGTTAGGCATAGTGTTATTAGTAGGCTATAGTTGTAACATAGCGTTAGGACTAGTGGTAGGAGTAGGTAGGATGTTAGGCATAGGGTTAGAAGTAGGTAGGATGTTAGGTATAGGGTTAGGCATATTGGTAGGAGTAGGTAGGGTGTTAGGTATAGGGTTAGGAGTAGGTAGGATGTTAGGTATAAGGTTATGAATAGGTAGGATATTAGGTAAAGGGTTAGGAGTAGGTAGGATGTTAGGTATAGGGTTAGGCATATTGGTAGGAGTAGGTTTAGGCATATTAGTAGGAGTAGGTAGGGTGCTAGGTATAGGTTGCGGAGGTGAGGTAAGCATAGTAGGAAAACTATCTACTAAATGTGGGAGAGGAGATGGTGTAGGAAAAACATCATTTAATATACCTGTGTTTTTTGTATCAGAACAAGTGGTAGGATTAGTGTTAACCCTCTGTTTTTCCTTAAAATTAATTATATCACATTACCCCATTTTCTTTTAACCAGCGACAATTATATTTTCATAATTTCTTATGTAAACCTAATCTATTATATTTTCTTTTGTTTAAATTTTTATTATTTCATGTTTTATTTTGTTTAAAGTTGTTATTTATTTTCAAAATTAACACTGATTTCATTGAAATTTTCACTAAATTTTGTATTAATATTAAACGCTTCACTTTTTACATTTAAATTTGCACTATATTTCTTAAAATTATTTAACTCTGCTTTTTCACTACACTTGTTGTCACAATTGGGTTTTTGCCCATTCACTTGTGTACCTGTACTAAATTTGTTTTGCAAGCTAAGTAAGTTAGTGCCAATGTTAACATTGGCACAACCTCGGATATTCGCATTATCCGGAACAATATTCTTTATATTTAGTGTGCCTAACGTAGGGTGTTGTTGAGAATTCTCATCATCACTTAGGGTGTGGTCATTAATGGGGAGAGAAGCAAGGGAAAAGAAAGATTGGCTCTCCCCTTTTAATAGTTTCCCTGGTTCAGTAGGGAATGTGGATCCTCAGAATACATTTGGGGATGGGTGGCATCTTCTTGAGGTTCCATGTAATATTGTTCTTGAGGATCATCATAGTAATAAGGGGTATTGTCTTGGACTTGGGCCATTCTCGTATATGAAGATCGTTGTTGATTTGGGGGACCAGGTCTTCTGTAATTTGGATAGTTCGTAGTGGCTGAACTTTGTTGGTGAGCTCTCGGGCGTATTCCCGTGTAATTTGGCCGATGAATGCCTGAGCCAGTCCAAGTGTTATTTAAAATGGCTTGTTTCATGATCTGAGTTATTGGGGCCTTCTTTATGGGGTTATTTTTGTCATGGGGGTTCCATCTGGAGTTTTGGCATTGGGGGTGGATCCCCGGCGGTGTGATTTGTTACAGAGGGAACAGAAAGGATTAAAAGGGCACTCTTTAGTAAGGTGCATTCCTCTTTCACAGTGGTAACACACTATTTCCTGTGCATGAGGAAATGTTGGAGTATGATTGAATTTTCTCTGATTGGTTTGGGGATAAATTTTTTTATTATTTGCAGTGGGTCTTTGCGCCTGGCTATTGGGAAAGTTGGTAGGTTTATAAGTTGGGGTTTGTGTCTTATTTAAATGAACATTAGCCACAGTAGGGGTTTTTCGCAGGGGGTCGTTAAGTCTACCTTCTGTTTTTTGTAAATATTTGCTGACTTGAGAGGAAACAGGTAGGTTGTATTCATAATGTTTTTGAAAGTCTGCTCTCAATTTCTCAGGTTTTTCTGGTAACAAATTATATATATGGGAAATGGTTAAAGCATTTCTTATTTTTGTAGTAGGCTGTAAGTTGTCGTCTAATTGGGTAATGGTAGTGAAAAAGTCCTCGTAAAGACTGTTTAAATTTAAAATGGCCGAGGAGAGAGGGTCAGATTCGTTCCATCGGAACTTATAAATTCTAGCCATGGCTTGGAATAAGTTGAGGGGTTCATCAGGGAAAATGTATTCTTGGAGGACTTTGAGAAATTCCTCCAAGGTTGATTTTTCAAATTCATTTTGTTTTGCGTTGAGGATTTTCCTAACCTCTGCATTAGTATCGTTGGTGATCTGTGTCATGGCCTGAGCTAACTTAGCTGGTTCAGTTTGGCAGTTTTTGAGAGTAATGTTCTCATTCAAATTACTCTTCCATTGAGTTAGGGTCGGACCTATCCAGACCCCATTGATTCGCCCCATCAATAATAGTTCGGGCTTAGTGACCTGAGCAATGGTGGTGATGGTTTGTATGGCCTGTGTAGGTGCAGGCGTAGAGGTGCCCACGTCATCACCAGTTCCATTTGTCATTTTGGAAAGTGTGAGTGTCAATGAAAAAGAAAAAAAAATTTCAGTTACCGTTATGCGACCTTCACCTATCGCTCTTGTGCCGAATTTAATGATGGCGTAGTGGGAATGCCAGGAATGGCAAGGGACGCGCCACTTTTCTCCTAATTTTTTTGGTAGGATAATAATTCAAGGCTCTTGTAAACGATCACGGTTTAATAACGTATCTACATCAAAAGAGGGAATTCTATCCCTATACACCACGCCTGGGGGTAAATGAGAAAAAAAATACATAAGTATTTGATCTCAAAGCGTGAAATAAAAAAGTTAATAATAAATACATCATTTATCCCCAAAATTATAAAACATTTATAAAAAAAATTGAAAAATTAATATGTGAAAAAAAAACAGAACATAAATCAAAACATTTCCCAAAAACGATAAAGGTAGGTGAAAGTTAATGAATACGAAGAAATATAAGATGCAATAAAATTAGGGTCAGATCTACCATGCATTTTAAAATGAAAACTAATATAAAAATGAGCACAAAAATTCTACAGGGCAGCTTAAAATAAAAATACGATAAAATAAATGCTCAAATCTACAGTGGCGCTTAGAAAATTCGAGAAAATTAAACTCAAAGGCTACCATGCAGCTTAAAATGAAAAGAATACGATAAAATTATAGCTCAAAGTCTACAGTGCAGCAAAGAGAAAAAAAATCATTATAATAATCATTATTTTTATTAATATTATTATTATGATTCTTATTATGATTATTAATATTGATTATTTTGATTTAATTATAATTGTTTTTTATTATTATTAATTATTAATATTGCGTTATTAAATTATTATTATTATTATTATTATTATTATTATTATTATTATTATTATTATTATTATTATTAATTATTATTATTATTATTATTATTATTATTATTATTATATTATTTTTATCATTTTAAAAAAAAAAATTATTTCTATTATAATTATTATTATTATAATTATTATTATTATTATAAATATTATTATTTTTATAATTATTATTAAAAGTATTTTTATAATTATTATTATTATTAATATTATTATTATTATAATTATTCTTTATTATAATTATTATTTTAAATTATTATTATTATTATTATTAATAGTAATTTTAATATAATTACTAATATTATCAATAGTACTAGTATCAATATTAATTTTAATATAATTATTATTATAATTATTATTATAATTATTCTTTATTATAATTATTATTTTAAATTATTATTATTACCAATAATATTATTACTAATAGCAATTTTAATATAATTATTATTATTATTATTATAATTATTAATATTATTTTTATTAAAATTATTATTTTAATTATTATTATTATTAATATTTTCATTATTAATATTATTTTTATTAAAATTATTATTTTAATTATTGTTATTATTAATATTATCATTATTAATATTAATTTTTTTATTAAATTATTATTTTAATTATTATTATTATTAATATTATCATTATTAATATTATTTTTATTAAAATTATTATTTTAATTATTATTATTATTAATAGCACTATTATCAATATTAATTTTAATATAATTATTATTATTATTCATGCTTTCTCTAACATAGGTTAGGTCTCATAAACTGCCGGTGAACACCTTCCAGCACGTGCACATGCTATTATTATTCATGCAAAAAAACAAAAAAAATTAAAAATAAATTTACGTACCAAAATTAAAATTCGGTTTAAAAAAAACGGTACCAACTCTGTAAATACTTTTATATATGACACGAAAAAAATTGAAAATGAACGATTACTGTTTTTCACTTTATTCCTCCCGAATTTTAAAATTTCTTAACACTTTCCCTTTTCCAAAATAATTAGAATTCACGAAATGAAACTGCCTTTCACCGATCACCTCAGAACGCCAACTGCCTTTTATAAGGCTGTTTTGAAGATGAACAGAAAAAGGTTTGGATTTCATAGGAATGTTCAAAGTTAAATTCTTTTTAAAGAAACCAGAAATTAATAAGCGGGAAAGATTAAAAAAATATATATTTCGTACTTTGTTCAAAGTTAAATCCATTAAAAAAAATAAACGTTTATTGTTATTACGAAAAAATTTAATTCGAAACTTAGTTG
>JABUQX010044072.1:12500-15000 GCA_015478945.1 Trachelipus rathkii
ATATAATAATAATAGTATATATTTATATATATATATATATCATATATATATATATATATAATATTATATATAATGATAATATATTTATATATAATATATTATATATTATATATATATAAGTAATAAAAGCAATATGAGAGAGAGATCATATTCTCATCCTAACGTCATAAAAGGAGAGTCTCATTTTATATTTCATCTCGTAATTCTTTCAAACTGAGTCAATTGACTTCCGGTCGTCATTTTGCGCTCATTGTGTGAGGCCGGGCAATTTCTACCTCAACTGCTGCCATCTTTGAGTCTTTACTTTTGGGCAAAATTTAATCTATTAACATATAAAAACAGGATTATAATGTTTCTATTTATAAGTATTTGTCATGTATATCAGTTTCATATATTTTAAATATATATATATATATATATATATATATATTTATTATAATATATATATCGTTATTATATATATATAATAATATATATATATATATAATATATATATTATATATATCATATATATATATAATATATATATATTATATATATTATATTATATATATATTATATAATTATATATAAATATATAACTATATATATAATAAATATACTTATATATATATATATATAATATATATATATATAATATATAATATATAAATATATATATATATAATATATATATATATATATATATATAGAATCTATATGGTAGTATAGGTATATATTTTCTATTTACGATAAGTATGTTAAATAAAGAACATAAGTGGAAGGTAAAGAAACTGCCTTCTCCGGATTGAACCACCGCATGTTGCGAAATGAGGACAATATGCTCGATGCTTTACGACTGAGCTATCCCCCAACCCAAAAAAGTTGAGTTCAAGAACAGTTTTAAAGCAATCGAGTTCCCTTCAAGGCGACAATCAACCAAGGTGTCAGCCCTGTCTTCCCGTCGTCTAATAAATATGTAGGTGTTAAATATTGCATAATCGCAATTTGTTATTTAGATGTTAAATAAAGAACATATTTAACATCTAAATAATAAATTGCGATTATGCAATATTTAACACACACACAACATATATATACTATATATAATATTATATAATATATTATTAAGATATATAATATATATAAATATATATAAAATAATATATATATATATATATATATATATATATATATATATATATATATATATATATATATATATAGGGCCTTCTTTTGGAATTGCCCCCCCAATCGATATTTTAATCGATATTTTTTCGATATTTTTTTTATTTTTCTCGATTTTTTTAAATTTTAAGATTTTTTAACATAAATTAGATATAATTATTAATATTTTTATAAAAATATCATAATTAAACAATAAAGGAAAATATAAATTAAATTTTTTTTATTAATTTATTCCACATGAATACTTTAATATAAACTAAAAAAATATTATAAAATAATAAAGTCTTAACATTTAAATATTAATTTGGTGGCTTAAAATTAACTATATCCTTTAAAAGCTGTTCAAATAAATCCTTTCCATGATTTCGCTTCCTCCACATAAATTCAAAGAGGTAAGTATCCAAGAGATGTCGTGCGGTACCACACTCGCGTTTGTTACGCTGCTTCGCCTGAAACCATAAAGACTCAATTCTTTGAGTATGTGCTCCATTTTCTGGATTCACAAAATTAGTAGAATGATTGACTGTCAGATGTCTATAGTTTTTATTAGGAATCTTTTCAATATCTTTGTAAGCTGCCCATGAATCTGAAATAATTATAGAACCCTTTTCTATATAGTTTTGAATTTCATTTAACAATACCTTGGATGACCGATTCGGTACAAGAACTAAAAAGCAATCATTTGTCTCTCTGCACACTCCTCCAAAAACCCACTGGTTTGGGTAGGTTTGTCCTTTATTGTATTTTCGTCGAGAAAATGAAGACTCATCGGTTTCAACCGTCATACTTTTCCGCCGATTTTCTTTTGATTATTAGTTACTGCATGTTGACAAACCTCTCGCAGATAGTTTTTCCAATCGCTTACTGATTCAAATTGCATTTTCAGTTCAGTTTTACAAAATGTGTTTGACGTTAAATTCTTTGTCCAGCAGTATATGAAATAGATAACAGTTTCAAATGATAAATTACTGCACTCCAACCATGTGTTTTTGCGCAATCCAATTTCCTGACGACAATTTTTAATAGGACATCTCCAACGATGTTTGTTACTGTAAACACAAATTTTCATTTCATGATTATTTTTACAGAGTCTTGATGAGTGAAGTATTCCCCTATGTAATCTAAAAATCTATAGCCTCTCTTTTGAATGTATTTCTCTTGAAAAAGCTTTATACCTGATTAAGATGACATGTTGATATTTAATAATTGGATTTCAAGACTGTGAATAAACCAAAAATAAATTATTTTAAAACATAAAAGTAATTCGGCTCATGTTAATTAAATCCTTACGTTTTCTCTCTAACTCAATAAAATTTAGGTTTAACCTTTTAGC
>JABUQX010044072.1:20000-25000 GCA_015478945.1 Trachelipus rathkii
TGCCGACTCTCTCAAGCACCTCTTCTTCAAACGGCAAGGAGTTCCCTCGTATTACGCGGTCGTCCACCAATTCACCGGGCGAAGGTCCCCATTATCTCGGAAGGCTCTGAAATGAAGGCGAGCAAACATTCGTGTGGTGGGGGTGGATTTCTGTTTGGAACCGTCCCAGGTACATGAGAGTTGCGCTCTGCGTCCAGTTTCCGTTCGCCACAACCGCAACACATTATTCATGGTCGGTTAACCGGAAGTAGTGGGTAGTGATCCATTCGTAATCGATGCCTACACTGTACCTGAATCAACGATGATTGGGCAAGGTAAAGTATTGCCACTGCTTTCCGAAGGACGTCTTAAGCGTACAGCCACATGACGTCACGCCCAAACAGATTAAATATGAAGTAACCTTAAATCGTCGGTAAGCCTACCTGCGACGCGTCACACAACATGAACTAGTGTACCTTCAATCGTCCGTAACTTTGAAAGAAGCGCGTTCATCAACATAGGTTATTTAAACATAATGTCCTTATCGTTTGCTCTATCAGCCCTCCGAGGTTTGTTCCGTCAGAGGTTTTGATCACCCTGTCTTATATATTATTATTATGATAATATGATATATATATATATAATTATATATATATAATATAATATATATTATATAATATAATATATATATATATCTATATATATATATATAATATTATATAATATATATATAATATATATATAATTTATTTATATATACTTATATATATATATAATTCTAATAATAAAATAATAAACTAAAGAAGCTACGTTTAGGGTATTATTTTCGATTGATCGTTATTTTTATAATAGATGTAGTTTATTTTTCTCCAGTAAAAGGTTGTTTATATTTTTTTAAAATCATTGTAAAAGTAAAGATCTTTCCTACAAGCGTTTCTACTTTGCTTGATTTCATTTATTTGAGTTTTCAGCTTTTTATTTTGCTTTCTCAGCTCTAAGGAATTTTATGGCAACTAAATATAATTTAGTTATTGTTTTTCTTCTTTTTATTTCTGAGCTTTATTAAGCTTATTTTATCAAGTCTTATTATTTATTCTACTTCTATATAATATTATTTAAGAAAAAACTAATTATTTTGTTCATCTAAATTATTAGTAAGGTCTTTTTAATCATGTGAATAACTTTTTTGGGCTTCTCAACCAAATTCGTGCCTGAAACGCCGGCCACCATAATTTTTCTATGAGCGAAATGCTGATTCAGTAAAGGATATGGCATAACACAGTATGTAAGCTTGCTGATTTTATATTGGGTTTTCTTTATATACTTTTAACTATAATTTAAATTTTACTGAATTTGCTTTCAAGCAAAATATTTTGTTTTCAAGTAACAAAATTCTCATTTCAAAACAAATGCCAAGTCTTAATCGACCTAAACTTACAATTCCCTCTCTAATAGGCACGTTGTAACAATCAAATATATGAGCATTAAAGGTAAATAATCTTTTGTGCAAATTGCAGTTATTGCCAACAAGCAACTTTCGCGATTTTATTATTCAAGCCTCATATTTTAACTGCTTTACAATAATATATGTTTGCCTGCTTGGTTCCTTTTACTTCTCGAGCAGGTAATTATGATCTCTCTCGCTCTCTCTCTCTCTCTCTCTCTCCTGCTTTTCTCGACCAATCCTGCAACCAGAATATACTTTTTTCACCGCTATAGACTATATTCACCATTTTTTTTGTTTTTCTTAAATTTCATTATTTCTTGTTCATATTTTTTTAAACAATGTAGAGTCTTGCTAACAAGTTCGTTAACAGGGGATTATTATTATTATATTAATGTATTATTATTATTCATTATTTATATTATTATTATTATTATTCTTATTATTATTATATTGATATTATTATTATTCTACAAATTTAAAAAAAAAAAGATTGTTTTTGTTCTGAGGATTTTCCCGTTGGTTGCGAATCTTTAAGGTAAAGGTGTCCTCCCCTTGCTTGCAAAAAATTATGTTTGCACTTTTTATTCTCATCCTGTTAACGGGAATATTTTTAAGTCGGCCTGCACTAAGCTTTTTGGCGACCCTTTTAGTAAGCATTTTTACTGCCCTGTACCAAGCCATTATTCAACGGCCCTGCACTAAGCAATTTTTAACAGGCCCTGTCTGAGCTATTTCTGCCCCGCACTATAGCATTTTTGTACTGGCCTGGCACTAAGATTTTTCATTGCCCTGTATCTCAAGCATTTTAGAGCCCTGCACCAAGCATTTTTCACGTGCCCTGTACCAAAGCATTTTGCTGCCGCTGCACTAGCATTTTTGTCTCCCTGCGCCTAGCATTTGACATCTGTATGATAGCATGTTTTACTCGTCCTGCGCTAAGCATTATTAACGGTCTAATAGATTGGCTGATGTAGTCCAAAGAAAATTCGTAGAAAGAATATACATACAACTATTGCCTATGACACCCATCGCAATGTAGTGTAGTTTAATTTAATAGATCTTTTATCGGTATTATTAAAATACGAGTATTATAGATGAATTAATATATTTAATTAAATGATATATATAAATAATTATGAATCGAGCTTTTAATAAATTCTATTTTTATTTTCAATTTGAAAAAAAATTAATAGATAGTTAGGAAAAGCATTCATATTATCTTTTTCGTGCGAAATGAATGCATAGCACAAGAACATTTGTTCCAACCCATGAGTGTGCTGGGAAATTGGAATAAAATATTGCTTCACACATCGAAAGCCTACATATAGATTCTCTAACTATTATATATTATTATATATATATATATATTATATATATATATATTATATATTATATAATTATATATATAATATATTAAATATATATATATATATATAATATATGATAGTATAATATATATATATATATATATATATATATATTAATATATAGTATATACTATATAAAAAATATGTATGGAATCTTAAATAAAATAGAATAGATTAGTCTAATCCTTTTATTAATTTTACTTTCCGTCGTGTTCTAATTTTTTAACTGCCCTGCATAAGGCATTATTTTAATTAAGCTCTGTCTTTACGTACAAATCGAATTAAAGAAGTACGTTCTAGGTATTATTTTCGCATGATCGTTTAATCTTTATATAATCGTAGTTTATTTTTTCTCTACTTTTTAGTATTAAATTTTAAAACATTATAAACACTAAAATTCTATCTTGTTATCGACCCAATTTTTGGTCATTTCATTTATTTGAGTTACAGCTTTTATTTTGGTTTTCTTTGATCTAAAAGAATTTTATGGTCAATAAAATAATTTAGTTCTTATTTTCTTCTTTTTTTCTCCTTTCTTTTATCCTTACTATTTTCTTTATTATTTTTATATCTATTATGGTAATAGTCCGTTGAGGGTAATGTATCAACATTGATATTTTAGAAAAGTTAATCTATTTTATAATATTGCCTTCTAGCCTCTAGGAGAGTTGGCATTTCGTTTGAATTAATAGCGGAATGTGTTTGAATGCATGCAATCGATATTTAAAATAAAATTTAAAAAAAAATGTAAATTTAGCCCTTATTTCCATATAAAAATATTATTTCACTAATTCTTTATATTTATATATAATATATATATTATATATATATATATATATATCATATATATAATATATATAATATATTATATATATATATTATATTTATATAATTATATATATATATATATAATATATTATACTTATTGAAATAATTATATATATATATATATATATATATATATATAATATATAGTTATTCACTCAATTAATTTCAGTTTCAGGTATTTTTCTTTTATTTTTGTTTTATGTTAGATAGGTTAGGTTTATGTAGGGTTAAGTTAAGTTTATAGTTAAGCCTAAGTTAGGTTAGGTTAGTGTAGGGTTAGGTTAGTTTAGGTTAGGTTAGGTTTAACATCATTATCTACCTTAACCCTAAACCTAACCTAACTAACCTAACGTAACCTAAATTATACCTAACCTTAACCTAACCTAACCTAACTAACTCTAAACCTAACTTAACTTAACTAACCTAACCTAACCAATTTAAAACAAAATTAAAAAAATACTGAAACTTTAAATTAAGTGAGTGATTTCAATATATTATATTATATATATAATTATAATATATATATATCTATATATATTATATATTATTTATATATATATATATTATATAATATATATATATAATATATATAATATATATATATATAATATATATATTATATATATACTATATAATATAATATAATAATGTTTTGAATTTTATTTAATTTTTCCTAAATTTATTTTAAAATACACCTTTAGTTAATATATACGTAACTTTAAACAAATATTTCATTTTGAAAAATTATTTTATGTAAATTTAGCTTGAATGCCTATGTCACTCTCCCGTGTTCGGAACAAACTATACTATATAGAATGGGGTATCAATGATTATTATCCGATGAGACTTTCGTTATCGGAAAAAAACACGATATCTGATAACATTACTCAAACCGGACAATAACCCGCTATATTTATATATTATTTAATACTCAGATACAAACTCCGGGTTGGGGATTTTTGGATTTTTGGAGAAAAAAATCAATTTTTGGATTTTTTGGATTTGGTGAGAATGCGTGACGTCACGCGAAATATAATTGTAAACAACTTTTTTTTAAAGTTCGATAAGTATTATTTAACCCTAGGTCCCTATAAGTTGAGCTTCAAGAATCTTAAAAAGGGCTTTATATGATATGCAGACAATGAAACAGAAACACTAAAGAGTGTTATTTGTAATAATGATATATTACATCAGAAATAAAAGAAACATTTTTGAAACATGATCTTTTGTGGACATTTTTTAAAAGTGTAGAAATTTGAAACAGAGTAAGTAGCCTTGCTATATATTATTACTCTAATTTTTTATTTCTATTGAATTAAATCACTTGCTTAGTCAAAAATAAAGATATATATATAAATAAAGCAAAAAATCAAACAAGC
>JABUQX010044073.1:0-7500 GCA_015478945.1 Trachelipus rathkii
GTGCTTGTTCAGTATCAGATTTGGGTGACCTTGTTTCGTTTGTCGTGAGCGCTTTCGCGTTTTCATTATAGCCCTTCATAATATATATGTATATATATGTATATATGTAATAATAATAATAATAATATTAATAATATATATATATGTAATAATATATGTATATATATATATATATGTATATATATATATATATATATAACTCTTCTCATATATATATATATATATATATATATATATATATATATATATATATATGTAATAATAATATATATATATAATATATGTAATAATAATATGTATATATGTAATAATAATATATATATGTATATGTAATATATATAGCTAATAATATGTATATCTTCTGTAATAATATATGTGTGTAATAGCCAGCATATCAATAATAATATATACATATAAATAATGTGTATATTATGTAATGTATATATGTAATAATATAATAATATGTAATATGTAATATATATATTAATACTATAATAACTCTTTCTTTAATATAAATAATATAATATATATGTTTACATCTAATAATAATATATGTATAATAATAATATGTATGTAATAATATGTAAATAATATATAATATGTATGTGTATATGTATGTGTATTATAATAATAATAATATATATATAATAATAATAATATATATATATGTAATATGTAATATTATGTAATATGCTCAATAATAATATGTATATATGCAGCTATATGTACATATGTATATATAATATATATGTATATATATATAATAATAATATATAATATAATAATAATATATATGTATATATATATGTAATAATAACAATATATATATATATATTCTTCATCTACCTTTTCCTAAAGATATCTTTGCTATGTAATATATATATATATATATATATATATATAATATACCTTAACTATATATATATATATATATATATATATATATATATATATATATATATATATATATATATATATATATATATATATATATATATAAAATAAATAAATAAGTATATAAAATATAACATTTCATAAAAAGCATTGTTAAATGGCGAAATCTCACTTCAAAATTATGATATTATCAGAATGCAAATTTTCATTTAACTTGGGTTTGTGGTGCCATATATACAAAGATTCCAACAAATGGAGATCCGGCTCATGTTCAAAATCTAAAATTTTAAAATTTGAATCCATTACAGAATTTGATGGTAGAATGCGAGTTAATAATAGCCGAATAGGGATGAGCAATTGCTCCAAAGTTCTGAGAGGGAAACACCTTTGTGCTCCAAAGTTCTGAAGGAAACACCTTTGTGCTCAGCGATGCGGGTTGAAAGACTTCGAGTAGTCTTCCCAATATATGCGGCATCACAGCCACCACAGTTATATTTATATATCACCGATGAGCAAAAAGGTGTAGGAAGTCTTTCCTTAGACTTGAAAAATTTACCAATTTTGTTGTCATTATTAAAAATCAGTTTTAGATTAAGATGGGGGTAATTAATTTTTAAAATTTCATTAATTTTCCTTTCAATTTGGTAACTCACATTCCCCAAAAATGGCAACTTGAGAAATAAAAGCTCTTTAGATACAGTTAATTTGGCCGGAAGAGGTTGTTGAAATTTTAAAGAGAGCTGTTTTCTAAAAATATTTTCAATGAGAAAGCCGGGGAATCCATTTTTCAGAAAAAGGGTTTTCAGGAAGTTTAATTCATCTGACAGATTAATATAAGACGAAGAAATTTTATATGCTCTGTCAAATAAAGTTTTCACCAAATTAACTTTATAAATATGAGGGATGAAAGAATCATACTTAGTGGTCAATCCGGTAAATGTTGGCTTCCTATAAACACTAGTCTGAAATTTGTCATTGTCCTTGTAAATATTGATGTCAAGAAATGCCAGGGAATTATTTTCTTCAGTTTCAAATGTAAATTTAATATTTGGATGTCTAGAGTTGAAATAATGCAGAAACATCTCGATATGTTCTTTAGATCTAAATAGCAAGAAGGAATCATCAATATATCTCCTATAGAAAGCTGGTCTAAATTTAGTAGGGCAACTTTGAAGCCAGAGAGATTCAAAATGGCACATAAATATATTACTAAGTGTAGGACCTAATGGACTACCCATAGCAACGCCATCAATTTGCTTGTAAAAATTTCCATTAAATAAAAACATTATATCTTTAGTAGCTATATGTAATAATTCCTCAAAACTAGACCTGTCCAGACCATTGACTGTTGCTGCATTAAAGAATAAAGAGTTAAGAATAATGTCCAGAGTTTCATTTAAAGGCACATTCGTAAATAAACTTTGGATATCAAAACTCGCCATAATGTATTTATCTGCATTTGGAATTTTTAAAATCTCTGAAACAAAAGAGAATGTATCCTTAATCGTATAATCGTTTTTGGTTAGGTTTTCCAAAATTGGTATGAAAAATTTTGAAAGATTATAATTTATAGTGCCGATTGCAGATAAAATTGGACGAATAGGTAAACCAAGTTTATACTTTAGGAAGGCCATAAAAGAATCCCAGGTTTGGTCACGATAAAGGGAAGTGTAGATATCAGTAGTAATCATTATTGTTTTAAAAAACAATAATGGGGTTATAAATGATATATATCTAATATATATATATATATATATATATATATATATATATATATATATATATATATATATATATATATATATATATATATATATATATATATATATATATATATATATATATATATATATATATATATATATATATATATATATATATATATATATATATGTATGTAATATATATATATATATATATACATATATATATATATAATATATATATATATATATAAATATATATATATATATGTAATAATAAAGATATACATATATAATATAAATAAATAATATATATATATAAGATAGTGATTTTTATATATATATATAATATATATATATAATTCTTAGACAAAATAATGATGTATCTACATGTGTATACTTATATGTATAATAATATATATATTATTATATATATATATATATATATATATATATATATATATAGAAACTTCAACCTTGAATTGAGCAACACGTTTGTCGGTTGTGTGTATTATTTTGCATAATTTGTAATGCTGTTATAACTAAACATAATTTATAAGCTTATTATTTAATTACACTAAAAAAACGGGTAGTTTATCCCAAAAACAACTATAAAATTTCGATGTAATGAATAGTGTACATGTAGTGTTTAATTAAATTAATAATTTGCAGTTAAGATACGAATATTAACCATTATTAACAGCGTAGTTCATGAAACACTTGCGCAAACGAATCTCTACAACTGATTAGCACAGCTTAATTTTTTTCAAGGAAGTTGCCATTTTTAAGGGCGATATTTAATTTAGCGTTGTTTTGTTTCTTTTTAATCTATAGGAATAAAAAAAAAATATTTTGGAGATTCACTTAAAGTTATGAGAATATTTTTTCTGTAATAAATTAGAAGTATACTCTCTCTCTCTCTCTCTCTCTCTCTCTCTCTCTCTCTATATATATATATATATATATATATACTTATATATATATATATATATATATATATATATATATATATATATATATATATATATATATATATATATATATATATATATCTTTTCTTTCTATTATCTTCTTCTTTTTTTTAGAATCTGGGGTAAGGTGCGTGTCGTAATCGGAAAGAAAAACCAATGTACAGAAGAAGATATTACAAAAGTCGAAAGGAAAGCCCAGCCTTACCGCCCCCTCTGTCACCATTAATAACATATATATATATATATATATATATATATATATATATACTCTCTCACTATATATATATATATATATACCTACCAACCGCTCATAGGAAGGGTCAGGACCCTGTCAACGGGGCCAGAGCTCTTCTCCATCTTCCTCTATCCTCCAGGACTCCCTCTTCTCTCAGCTCCCGCATCGACGGCATTCCATGTCTTCTCAATGAGTCCTCCACCGAGCTTTCCCATCTCTTCCTAGGTCTTCCTCTTGGTCTTGTTCCTTCCGGTCTCCACTCCCATCTCCTCTTGGCCACTCTCTCCTCCTGCATCCTCTCCAGGTGTTCCCACCACCTCAATCTGGCTGCATTTATCTTATTTAATATGGCCTTCACTCCAACCTCCTCTCTTATTCTTTCGTTTCTCTGTCTGTCTCTTCTAGTCTTTCCACTATCGCTCTCAAATCGTCCATCAACTTAAGACTGTATTCCATCCTCTTGCAGTCATTGCCATGCTCTGTGTATATATTAGAATCAATTGTTAACTACCTAAATATCATGTTTCTACCCACCACTCATTTTAGCCTATCTTTCAGAATGGGGGTATGTGCAGCTCCCCCATGCCAGGCAGCTATCTCTAGTCTCCTGTACATTTTCCTCCTCTCTTCCAAATAATATTCCCTGCCTAGTATTTGTTTCTCACCATCATAATCTCTGGTGCCTCCACCCCTCACTTTTCCTCCTTCTTCTCTAATGACCACCATGATCATCAAAGATGTTTTTCTGTGTTCACAGGTCAGACCGGCCTCTCTAAGCCTATTCGCAAAACATGTCACCACCTCTCAGCCTATCTCCCTCTTCTATAGCCAAATCATCAGCGTATGCAAGAATATCACTGTCCAAATCTCATATATCCACTCTCACCTTCTTTATCAGGTACATCAGATATGATGCAAACAAATTATGGTGAGCAATGCCTTCCTATTGACTCTATCTTCTCATCTGAAATGTTTCCTTGTTCTTATATTCTGTTCTTACATTTACTATCACCATAAAAACTCTGGCTCTCTCAGCTTTTGTCAACTGGGCCATTCTCTACCAAGGCACTCTCTACAGTCTCCTGAGCACTGAATCAAAGCTTTCTCAGATCTATGAAAGCTAAGCCTGCTCGTTTGTTATAACTTCATATATTTAACGTAATTCTCAGGCGAATAAAGGAAGTTCGTCGTGTTCTGTTCTTTCTATATCGATGCTGCTCTTTCCCCCCGTCTGGGCTCTACTACTATTCTCAGCCTTCTCTCTAGTATTCTCGCATATGTTCTGCCAAGTGGTCTAACAACGATATTACCCAGGGTCTCTTCTGCTGCCATTCTTACCGTTTCTTGTATCTTCCCAGTCTCTTCTACTTCTTCTAATTGTTCTAGGTCATCACTTATTTTTTCATCATATTCCCTTTTCCTATCAAACTCCTTCAGTGACTCCACTTTAATCACATTTCTTTTCTTTTTTTCTTTATTCTGCAACTTTTCTGTCTTCACGTCCAGGTCCGTCACCAACAATCTATGATCCGAATCCATTGTTACTCCAGGTATCATTTTCACGTTCCCTATCAGATATTATTATATGGTATAATAAATCTCTGATCGATTTCTCCTGTTCCATCTATATTTTGTGAACCTATGCGAGTCCCTCTGTTGGATAAAGTCATTCCCTTCCTTAAACAGAAATCTATCAATACCTCACCTTCAATATTCAATAAAAAAAATAAAAATAAAAATTATCTAAAGAAATACAAGTAAATTATTAAATAAGAGATTTTCCCTTTGTAACATTTTGCCATTTTATTATGATCAAAATGACTACTATTACAGTACTTTATATTATAACAAGTCTTGATTATTTATTTATGGTAATAATTGCTATTGCTATCAGCCTTTTCATTGTAATAATTACTACGATTACTATTCGTTATTAATTAAATATTCAAACGTTTCAAATACAATTTTTGATTAATTATTATTATTATTATTATTATTATTATTATTATTATTATTATTATTATTATTATTATTATTATTATTATTATATTATTATTATTATTATTATGATTATTATTATAAGATTAGTCATTATGTATTTTATATTATTATTATTATTATTATTTATTATTATTTATTATTATTATTATTATTATTATTATTATTATTATTATTATTATTATTATTATTATTATTATTATTATTATTATTATTATTATTATTATTATATTATTATTATTATTATATATTATTATTATTAATTAATTTATTATTCTTGATTATTATTATTATTATTATTATTATTATTAATTATTATTTATTATTAATTATTATTATTATTATTATTTATTAATATTATTATTATTTTTATATTAATTATTATTATTTTATTATTATTACATATTTCAATATCATTATAGTAATTGCCATTACTTTAGTTTTTATTTACTTAGCATTACTATTCCAGTAATTTCTTATATTGTTATTATCATTAGTTTTAGTAATTTTATCCGCACTACTTAAATAAATAATCATAGTTTTATTTTAGTTTTTATTATTATTTTTTATTATTATCGTTATTATAGTAATAATAGTACTTGCAAATGTATTGTAAAGGATTATTTATATTGTTAGTGTGTAATTTTCTTATTCCAATTACTTAAAAAAGTGAAAGATGGATTATTATTAATTATTATTATTATTTTTTAATTATATTATTATTATATTATTATTTATTTAAAACTTATTTTAAAAATTAATTATTATTATTATTATTATTATATTATTATATTATTGATTATTATTATTAAATATTATTAAATTATATTATTATTATTTCTTGATTTCATTTTATTTATATTATTATTATATTATTATTATTATTATATTATTATTGATTATTATTATATTATTATATTATTATTTATTATTATTATTATTATTATTATTATTTTTTTATTATTTTATATTATTATATTATTATTATTATTATTATTATATTATTATTATTATATTATTGATTATTATTATGTATTATTATTATATTATTATAATTATTATTATGATTATTATTAATTATATTATTATATTATTATTATATATATTTATTTCTTGATTTATTCTTAATTAACATTAATTATTATATTTTTATTATTATTATTATTATATTATTACTATTATTATTATTATTATTATTATTATTATTATTATTATTATTATTATTATTATTATTATTATTAGTTCTTGATTTTCATTATGTTATTATTATTATTATTATTATTATTATTATTATTATTTTCATTATTATTATTATTATTATTATTATTATTATTATTATCATTATTATTATTATTATTATTATTATTATTATTATTATTATTATTATTATTATTATTATTATTATTATATTATTATTATTATTATTATTATTATTATTATTATTATTATTATTATTATTATTATTATTATTATTATTATTATTATTATTATTATTATTATATTTATTTATTTATTTATTAAAAGTATTATTATTCGTTGAAGTAAATGCAATAAAATAAGAAGCTTTTCCGAGGAAATCCTTTTCATAAATGATTTTCTGAATTGTCAGAGGAGAGTCATGCAAATCATATTACAATTTTATCCCGATTTCGTCTAATGCAAAGAATTATTCACAGCTCAATTTCTGCGTCGTACTACT
>JABUQX010044073.1:15000-20879 GCA_015478945.1 Trachelipus rathkii
TATATAATATATTATAATATAATTATATAATATATATTATATATATAGTATATATATTACTATATAATATATATATTATATATATAATATATATAATATATATATATATATAATATAGTATATTATATATATATGTATATATATTATAATATTTATATAATATATATATATATATTATTCTAATATATATATATAATAATATGTTAAATGTCATAGTTTATGGTCTTGGATTTTTTTTTATCAGTGATCTTGTGTATTTTCATTCTGCAAATTTTTGTATTTATACTACATTATTGTAGTATACAGTATTTATACAACATTATTTATATTTAATATTTACAATAATTTATAAAACTATTTTATATGTATTTATGCTATTTATACTTGGTTAATTTATTTATGTTACAAGATAATAATATACATACAAGATCAAAGTAATTTTTTTTTTAAATACAAACCTAAAAATAATAATTTAGTGAAAAATGAAAAGCTTTATTAATTATTATTATTATTATTATTATTATTATTATTATTATTATTATTATTATTATTATTATTATTATTATTATTATTATTATTATTATTATTATTATTATTATTATTAATATATTATTATTATTATTATTTTATGTATTATTATTATTATTATATTAAAATGATTTTATTATTATTATTATTATTATTGATTTATTATATTATTATTATTATTATTAGTTATTATTAACATTATTATTATTAACATTATTATTATTAACATTATTATTATTATTAACATTATTATTATTATTATTAACATTATTATATTATTATTAACATTATTATTATTATCATTAACATTATTATTATTATTAACATTATTATTATTATTAACATTATTATTATTATTAACATTATTATTATTATTATTACGTAATGTTATTATTAACATTATTAATTATTATTAACATTATTATTATTATTAACATTATTATTAACATTATTATTAACATTATTATTAACATTATTATTATTATTATTATTATTATTATTATTATTATTATTATTATTATTATTATTATTATTATTATTATTATTATTATTATTATTATTATTATTATTATTATTATTATTATTCTTATTATAAATGCTATATAAATGGTTTGCAGACTAAAAGTTCTGACATCCATAGTGTCAGAATCTGAATCATAAATAATGTAAAAAACAAAAATAAAAAAAAAAAAAAAAAAAACGCACCTACATTATCCACCCCTCTATACTAACTCACTTGAACTAGGTCTTTATTCAACCGAATTAAAAATTGCTGTTCCCTAAACTGAAATTTCAAAATTTAATCCTACATGCACACATCTGATAAAATTTCTGAGAAATTTGTTTACACCTATCTCGCTAATTATATTTAAATAAAAATAGTAATGAGGAGTAATAAAGTAATAAAGAGTAATATAGAAAATATATGCAAAGTAATAAATGGAAAACAGACATCTGTGCTATTACTATGAGATTTATCAAATTCATTCGATGTAGTTTCACCTAAACAAATTATAAAAGACTTTGTGTCACTAATGGCTAACTAAGATGGTTTCGGTCATAATTATCGGATCGAACACAATTCGTTCGTTTAGGAGAAACATCCTTCTTCCTCGTTTCAATTTCCAAAGGGTGTATCAAGGTTCTATTTAAAGACTACTATTCTTCAGTAAATATACAAATGACTTTCACAGTTGTAACAATTCCATACATTCATAATATGCAGAAGACACAGAAATCTTGATATATGAAAAACTGTAAAGGAAACAATGAATTGAAAAATATTACAAAATGGGTGGAGGCGAACCGACTCTCCCAAAACTTATATAAAACATATTACCTAGTAATAACAAATCAAAAGAGCTCCGTTCAACTAAATGTTAGAGCCAAAAATGTGATCATAAATCGGTCAAGGTCAACAAAGTTACCAAGTGTTGTCTTCGATGACAAGCTCTCTTTAAAAGAAGACATCAATAGTGTTCTAAGCAAACTATCCTATGCAAACCATGCGTTTCTTAAAATAAAAGCCTTTGTTCAAAAATATATCTTAAAAAAATACAACTTTACTAAAGTCTTGCCTATCCTCAACTTCTGTATTGTCTGTCAGTGTGTGGTTGCACTAGTAAGCACTCGCCAACCTCTAGTAATTATGTCCAAAAAAAAAAAAAAAAAAAAAAAAAAAAGGGTAACTCATGTAATATCATGGTCTTGAAATTATTATGAGCAAGCAAGGTCCACTTTTCAAAATCTTATCTATACGATATTTGCACCCTTACAGTTAATAATTACATCTTTAAAGTCAAGAATGGAACAGTAAATGAACTTTTGACTAATATTATTGTACAGAACCAGACTGTGAAGGAAATACATTCAAACTAAAACTCATAGGGCACTCTCAAACAAGGGCAGTCTCATACAAGGGCAATCTCATACAAGGGCAGTCTCATACAAGGGCATAAATGAATAGAATAATCTTTCCCAAAAATGTTCAGGAATCACCCACCCACTGGTTTTTCGTAAAAATATTTAAAACTACATTAATAATTAATTGCTTATTTTTATTTTTATTATTACTATTGTTATTAATTATTATTATTGTATTGTAAATTTCATTTTAAAATAAGGCTCATTATTAAAATAATAATTGCAATATTAATAGATTGTTTTATTATTTTATCATTATTATGATTAATAGAATTTTTATTTTTTTATTGTTATTATTTTTATTTTTATTATTATTATTATTATTATTATTATTATTATTATTATTATTATTATTATTATTATTATTATTATTATTATTATTATTATTATTATTATTATTATTATTATTATTATTATTTCCATTATAATTAGCAGCAATATTAGTAGTAGTTATGGTTGTTTATTATTACACTTATTACTATTATTATAGTTGTTATTGTTATTGTTACTGTTACTGTTATTGTTACTGTTATTGTTACTGTTATTGTTATTGTTATTGTTATTGTTTTGCTATTGTTAGTTATTTTTATTTTTATTTATATTATTTTTATTATTTTTATTTTTTATTATTATTATTATTATTATTATTAATTATATTATTATTTATTATTATTATTATTATTATTATTATTATTATTATTATTATTATTATTATTATTATCAGTTATTGTTATTGGCATTATTATATTTTATTATATACAATTATTATCATAATTATTTTTTATTTACATATATATGGTGCTTGCCTTTCATTTTTATTATTATATATTTTTATTGCTATGTATGCATATGTTTGCAATATTGTTATTTTTGTTTTTTTGTTATTGTTATGTATGCATGTTTATATACATTTCAAATACTATACATGTTTTTTGACATTTTCAACTGAAAATGTGGGCAATATATTTTATAATATTAATTAATATTGTAATTGTTAATTTGCTAACTTTTGTTAATAACTTTTTTAATGCTGAAAAAAGTTTTTTTTTTGTTTTCATTTATAATAATAACAATAACAATAACAAAAACAATAACAATAACAATAACAATCAATCAATAACTAATAACAAACAATAACATAAACATAACAATAACTTAACAATATAAAAATAATAATGAATAATAAATAATAATATATAAGTAATAAAATAATAATAATAATAATAAATAATAATAATAATAAAAATAAAATAATAATAATATATAATAATATAATAATAATAATAATAATATAATAATAATCATCATAATAATAATAATAATAATAATAAAATATGATAAAATAATAATAATAATAATGAAATAATAATAATATAATAATATATATAATAATAATGATTAATAATAATAATAATAATAATAATAATAATGAATATAATAGATAATAATAAATAATTAATAATAATAATAAATAATAAACTAATAAAATGAATAATAATAATATAATATATAATAATATATAATTAATATAATATTAGATATTAATATTAAGCTTAATATTAATATTAAATTAACATTAATATTAACTATTATATTAATATTAATATTTAATATTATATTTAATATTCAATATTAATATTAATATTAATATCTATATTAATATTAAAGTATTAATATTAATACTTAATATTAATATTAATATTAATATTAATATAATAATAATATAATAATATAAATAATATTAATATTAATAATATTAATTTTAATAATATTAATTAATATTTTATATTAATAATTATAATATTATTAACATTAATAATATTAAAATTATTAATATTAATATATTAATATTAAATCAATAATATTTAATATTAATAATATTATATTAATATAATAATATTATTAATATTATATTAATAATAATGAATAATAATAATATAATAATAATAATAAATAATTAAATTATAATAATATATATAATAATAATAATAATATAATAATAATAATAACGAATCTATAACAATTTATAACAATATAATAATAATAAATAATATAATTAATAATATAATCATAATAATAATAATAATAATAATAATAAGAATAATAATAATAATCTATAATAATAAAAAATTAAAATAATAATAATAAAAAATAATAAGTAATAAATAAAGTAATAATAATATATATTAAATAAAATAATAATAATAATAATAATAATAATAATAATAAAATAATAATAAAACATCAATCATAATGAAAATAATAATAATAATAATATATATAATAAATATAATAATATTATAATAATTAATAATATAAATAAATATTAATATATTATTAATATTAATCAATATTATATATTTAGCTAAATACTTATTAATAATGTTAATATAATAACTAATTTAAATAAAATTATAATTTAAAAATTTTAATAATATTAATAATATTAATAATATAAATAATATTATAATCTTTCTATAAAATATTAACAATAATCATTATATGTATCTTGTAAAGTAATAATCTTGGATATAAATAGTAATTACTAATATTAATAATATTAATAATATTAATAACATTAATAATAATAATAATAATAGAATAAAATGATGCATAATGAATATTAATAATATTAATAATATTAATCAATAATAATATTAATAATAGTTAATACCTATAATAATTAATAATAATATAATAATTAATAATATTAATAATATTAATGAATATTATAATATATAATATTAATATATTAAAAATATTATAATAATATTAATATATTTATTTAATATAACTAATAATATTATTAATATTAATAATATTATTAATATAATACTTAATAAATAGGTAGAAACAAATATTTGAATATTCTAATATTATATAAGTAATAATAGATTTATAAATAATCAATAATAATAAAAATAAATAATAATAAATAATAATAATAATAAATTAGTAATTATTAATCTTTAAAGTAAAATTAATAATAATTAATATTAAATAATAATAACAATAACAATACAATAAAATAAACATACAATAACCAAAACAAGTAACAAAAACAATAACGTAACAATACAATAACAATAACAATAACAATAACAATATCAGTTCACAATAAACAATGACAATGACAATCCTAATTAAAATATACTATACAATAACAATAACATAAATAATAATAACAAAATATATAATAATAATAATAAGTAATAATAGATAATAATAATAATATAAATAATAATAATATAAATATAATAATAATAATAATAAAATATAATAATAATGATAATATAACATACATAACATAACATAAATAATAAATAATAAATAATATAATATATATAATTAATAAATATAATATAATAATAAGAGTAATTATATAATAATAATAGATATAAAATATAATAATATAAAATATAAAATTT
>JABUQX010044074.1:0-7500 GCA_015478945.1 Trachelipus rathkii
AATAAAAATAATAATATACATAATAATAATTAAATGAAATAATAATAATAACTATACTAATTAATAAAATAATTTATAAGAATCAATAATAATAATAATCAATTAATAATAATAATAATATATTAACTATAATAATAATAATCAATAATAATAATACATACATAATTTATTTTCATATTTATAAGATGATTGACTATGGGGACTACTACTACAAAAACTACTATCCCACCTCACTACCCAACGGTAGTACGATAAGTCACGATGTATCGAGTTCAGCCAAGCCATCATTTCACATAGGGTTGATTAATATTCCATTAGAGCAAGTTTTAAATTCCGTGCCTCTTTTTTAAATATCCTATCTTCTTCTCACGAGACGTTACTACTCTTCATCCTAAGTGCCGAGGCTCCCTACCTTAGGGGGACTTCAACGTACACGCATACATGAGTGGTCTGGAGCTCTCGGTCTTCCATGTAACTGGATTATAGGTGCAGAAAGCGTATCCAAAGCATCAGTATTCTCAACGATCGGAACATCTTAAGGATACGCTGACACATCATACCAGACCTCGCTAAAACCATTATTAAACATTCTTGACTTATGCTTCACCACTTCTCCTTCTCGCTAAAAATGCACAATTTTCCCTGTTACCGGTAATTCTGACCACAAACTTGTAGCTCTTAATTATAACACTTTCCTCCAGCAGTTCCACCATACCCTTAATGTTCTTTCTGGCACTTTAATCAGGCTAATTGGGGGCATTGCGACTCTTCTTTGTTGCCTATCTTTGGTATGAATCCTGTTTTGACTCAGAGGACGTTTAGATGACTGCTAAAAAAGTAGGGGTCGTGATCACCCAAGGGAATGGGCAAGTTCATTCCATCTTCTACTTAAATTTTTTCTCCTTAAAATCCGTGGTTTGATGCCACATGTTCTCGTGCTATTCAGGATAGAGATAGTGCCTATTGGAAATGGAAAATTTCTCCTTCTCTTATCATTCTTTTTAATTTTCGTTTAGCTCGGAATCGTTGTAGGGATATTATTGGTCAGGCTAAGCGTGCTTTCACTAAATGGAAGTGAGCTGATCTCTCTCCTACTGATAATAATTTCTGACCCCTTGCCAAAAACATCTCTAATAACTTCTGCAAATTTGCCTTTCCTTCTCTTATTCGCTCTGTAGCTAATACTTCTTCTGAAAAGACTAATCTCTTAGGCCTCCTTTTTTTCATCTAATTCCACCATGGACGATTCTGACAACCCTCATCCTGCTCCTTCTCCTCTCAGGTGCCCTATGGCTCCGAATGTGATAGCATATGATCGGGTGCGTGAGATGCTGAGATCTATGAACGTCAGGAAGGCTGGTGGCCCGAACGGCATTCCTCCCCATTCGACTTTACTCTAAATACTTTAATTCTAGCACTTTCCCTCAGTGCTGGAAGAGCTCATATGTTCACACGATCCCGAAGAGGGGAACCGCTCTGATCCTTTTAACTATCGTCATATAGTTCATTTCCTGGATCATCTAAAATCTCCATTCCGTCCTTTCTGATCAACAGTATGGTATTCAACGTCAACTGGTGACATTCTTTCTTATCTCACTAATTTACGGTCTTCTGCAGTTAGGGACTATGGGGAATCGTGTGTGGTGGCGCTTGACATACAGAAAGCCTTTTGACCGGGTATGGCATGCGTCGATACTCCCCAAACTCCCTTCTTTTAGGATTCCTCCTTATCTTTGCTCACTTATAAATATTTCTCTCAAATCGCTCCCTATCGGTACCTGTTGATGGAGCGACCTCTTCTTTCTTTTCTGTCAATTGTGGTGTTCCTCAAGGTTCTGTTCTATCTCCAACTTTATTCCTACTTTTCATTAACGATCTTCTAATCTACACATCTAATTTTGTTCATTCTTATGTTGATGACTCATGTCTCCATTCTTATGCTCATCTCAAATCTGCTACCTCTTTGCTTCTAGAATTGCTTCTCAACTTTCAGCTTTCCGATTCTATTCTTGCCGATCTGGATGGGGTTTCCAGGTGGGGTCACCTCAACTTTGTGAAGTTCAGCTCTTTAAGAACTCAACTTTTTTACATCTTCCTCTCAAAAACACCTCCCAAATTTCCTATCTTGTTTCACGGCTCTGCCATCTCACCTGTGGACATAAACAATTAACTATCTTATCACAATCTATCATATCAAAGTGGTTGCTAAGATGGCCTCAAAATAGCTGGAAATTTTGTTCAGGTTGAGGGAATTTTTTTCTACCGTAGTTACTCGAATTATATAGGGGCCTTATCCTCCGTTATATGGAGTATTGTTCAAACATTTGGGAGGGGCTCTGGTTCCGCCCTTCTTTTGGAGAGTGTTGAGGCCAAGGCTAAAAGACTAATCAACTATTCCTCGTCCTACTTTCAAACTACCTTGACCCTCTATCTCTGTGATGGGACCTTGGTACACTGTCTCGTTACTATAGGTATTACAACGACAAGTGCTGGAGGGAGCTGACTTATCATATTCCGTCACCATTGCGGCATCTTCATTGCAAAAGGGGTGCCCTGCTTTCTCATGAATTCTGTATGAATTTTAGGATACCCAGGCTTGTTCGTTGTGGTGCCCCTTCATTCCAGCCACCTCTCTTCTGTAAAACTCTCTTCCTTTATCCCTCTTTCCTGCTGTATTCAATCTCCATCTCTTTAAGTCCTCTGTCTGCTGTGACTTCAGAGATTTGCGTTAGGCATTATGCGTTAGGCGTTAGGCGTTAGGCGTTAGGGGTTAGAAGTTAGACGTTAGGCTTGTGATGGGGTGGGTTATTCAAACATTTTATTTTAGTATTTTGCCCCCTCGTTGAAAAGGGCTCTGCCCGTGAGATGGTGATATATATATATATTATATATACTAATATATATATTATATATATCTAGAAAATATATATATATATATATATAAATATATAATATTAAATATATATATATAGTATATATACTATATATATATATAATATAATATATATTATATATATATAATTATAATATATATGATTAGATAGTATATATAATATATATATATATATATATATATATATATATATATATATAGATATATTATATATATACTATACTATATTATAATATATACACTGGTCCCTGAACTCCGAATTCGAATCCGATATAGATCATATAATATATTATATATATATAAATACGATATATATAAATATATATATAATAGAAATATATAGATACTATAATATATATATAAAATATAATAAATATATATATACTATATATATATATATAATAACTACTGATATATCATCTGATGGCGAATCCGAATACCGAATTCGATCGGATTCGTAAACATTTCCAACACACGCGGATTCGGATTTGAAGGTGTCGAATTCGCGCATTTTCAAGCCTCTAGTCTGGATTCGGATTTGAATCGAAGTCTGTGTATTTCTATATACATTGAAAACAATACAGTTTTGACCTGGTTATACCTACTTGAAACATCCTGTAATCCCTTCTTTTGTACGGTTTCGTCAGCAATTAATAGCAACAGTTCAAAGAACTGTGTCCTGAGCCGTTTAGAAAAAATCTATAAATTAATAAAATTTTGATACATGGAATTATACTATACTACTACGCATCATTAAAAGTAAATACTATATACTACTTTTAATATAACACTCTCTATTAACATAATATCTTATATATATATATCATTATATTCTTTATATATATACAGCAATTTAGAAAGAAAAAATACTTACATTAATCATATGCGTTGAGATATTCTAAATAAATAAAGTCAATATGGCGCATACTATATATATACTCATTATATATATATATAAAGAATATATACTATATATAGTATAAAAACCAACACTCAATATACTATATAATATACAAATGATATAACTACTTACCTAAATATATATATAATACTAATAATATAAATTATGAAGTTCATACACAGATATATATATATCAAAGATACTACGTTAGCGATATATTACATAATTAATATATTACTATACTATATATTATATACTACTATACTATATATATATATATATACGATATATTATATAAGAAAGTCTGATAATATATATAGTATTATATTAGTGTATATATATATATATATATACTAGACTACAATAATATACTATACTATATATACTATACTATATAATAGTAATATATATAATATATATAATATATATAAAATACATATATATATTTACATATATATATATGTATATATACTTAATATATTATATATATATTAATATAAATTATAGTATATATATATATATTCATATATAACGTATGTATATATATATATACTATATATAGTATATATATATATATATAGTAAATATCAGTGGGCGTACTAATGGGGAATCATGGGTGTGTCAGACTCTACCCCAAAGCACTTCCTTACATCGTCTTGAATGCCATTTAAAATCTTCACTGTTTGAACATATTATTATTTATATTACTTAGGTTATTATTATATTATTATTACTTGATTATATCTATTATTATTATTATATATATTATATTATTATCTATTATTGATTATTATTATTAATTATTATTATTATTATATTATTGATTATTATTATATTTTTTTATTATCATTCTTTTTATTATATGTGGATTATTATAATAATAATTGATTGAATTTATTTATTTATATATTGACTATTATTATTAATTATTATCTTGATTATTATAATATATATGCATTATTATTATTCATTATATATATTATGTATGATGATTATTATTATTATTGATGATTAATTATGTATTAGTTTAGTTGATTATTATTAATAGTCGATTAATGAATATATTAATCTCATTATTATTGAATAATCATATAAATCCATTATATCTATATTTCTAAATTGCATTATATATTATTAGTTATATTATTGATTATTATTATTATTTATTATATATATTAGCGCAATATATGTCCATTCTTTTGCATGTCTGGGGCTAAACTTTTGTAGTTTACAATAACCCCTTTCCTAAGACAGTAGGCTCACCCGTGAGAGGTGGGCTGACATCTGTAAATAAATATATATAATATATAATATATATAATATTAATATTATATATATAATATATATATATATACTATAAATATATATATATATATAATAATATATATAGTAATAGAAGAGAGAGAGCAGAGAGAGAGAGACGAGGAGAGAGAGAGAGAGAGCGAAGAGAGAAGGGAGAGAAGACGAGAGAGAGAGAGATCGACGAAGAGAATGAGAGGAGAGAGAGGAGAGAGAGACGTAGGTCAAGTCGGAGAGGAGCAGAGAGGCACCGAGAGAGAGAGAGCAGAGCAGCAGAGATGAGAGGAGATCGAACGCAGGAAGAGAGAGAAGAGAGAGAAAAGAGAAGAGAGTTTTTAGCTTCCTGAAATATCTTGCAAGAGTGATTTATTTAAAGAAGATTTAGAGATCCAGTGTTTATTTCCTGTATACGTGTTACTAGAGTCGTAATAACTCGGAACACTTCACGTTAGAACCAAAGTAGCGAAATTGCAAAAGCTGTGAGGAAGTAGAGCACTTATTATTCAATGCCTGCATCTCGAAGAAAATACGTGCCTCTCACAGTTTTCAATTACCATTAAGGGAGTCTAATACAGGCATCATTCTCCACAGATGTGGAAGCTTCGAAGTACATATGAAGTTAAAAGTTCTGTAATATGGCTTTATAAAGAAGAACTAGAAGAGTTTCCTCATTCCTCGTATTTTTGCCCTTTTTAATTAAAAATTTTCAAATGGAATATTAACGCAGGCTTTAAAGTGAGAGAGATTAAATTCAGCAAGAAACACAAAAGATGGAAGAGAATACCACAGATCAGAGGAGGGCTGGCAGGAAAGAAGGAAGCACCACAACGAACTAGCCTTGGGTAGTCAATACTCACACAACACTTGTGCACACCCCTTGTGCTACGGGGGCGTTGTAAAGGTTGTAGTACGCGAATGGTACGATCCCTCCGCACCTCCGCTGCGGTTACTTATAGAAAAGAGAATAAATATCAAGCATCGCGCCTCTAAAGATTTGTATAGGGTCAAGAGCTGGGATGAGTACAGAACAGGTTTATAACAAACCTTTGCCTTTGACTTCTAACCCTATCAAAAGGAGGAGAAACCAGAGCCCCCCCCCCCCCAGATATGAAAACAGTACTCCATACAAGGGCGGATGCGATCCTTTTGTAGCTGGAATAGCTGAGAAGAGGAGAAAAAAGTCTCGCAGTCTAAACACGAACTTCCACTTTCTTTGAGGGCGCCCTGCAACCGTTGTGACGTGAGTTATCCCAGACATTTTTCTGCTTTTGATAAGGCAAAGGAGTTTAATATTGTAACAGAGCAGACGAAGAGACACCGTCGAAAAAGATAGAAAATTTAACTGTCTTAGAAAGATTTGTTAAAGTTGGTTTTTTAAAGAATTTAATATCACAAGGTTGAGAAAACCCCACGCGAAAATTCTATCCAGATCAACGAGAATAGAATCGGAAAGATTATGTGAGAGGCAATTCTAGAAGTGTTTAACCCCAGAGGAACAGAATTGAAATGAGTTAAAGAATGAAGTGTCGAATCATCGGCATATGAAGTGGATAGAGTTAGATGTGCAGGTGTGAGAAGATCATTAATGAAAACTGGAATAAAGTAGGAGACAAAACAGAACCCTGAGGAACACCACTACTGACATAAAAAGAATAAGAAGTCGCCCCATCCACAACAGCCGATATTGAGCGATTTGAAAGAAATAGACATAAGTAAGCAAAGAGAAGAAAGGAAACCCAAAAGGAGGGAGCTTAGAGAGCAGTGGCGCGTGCCATACCCGGTCAAATGCTTTGAATATGTCAAGCGCCTCCACGCAAGTCTCTTCGTAGTTCCTAATGGAGGAAGAGGAATGCCAGAATCGTCTAGAGTTGAGTTTGAAGAAAATAAGATATATATATATATATATATTATATATATATATATACTATATATTATATATAATATATATATATATATATATATATATATATATATATATATATATATATATATATATATTCACCCATTTTCGAATAATAAAAGACTTAAAATATCATTACTATTTATTTTGCGTTATTTAATTTTGTTTATATGCACTATTTTTAGCCTTTTCTACAAGCTTCTTTGAGAAGTGAATCTTCTACAATGACACTGTTAACCTCTGAAGAAGTTAAAAATTTTTTGCATAATGCTGTAATCAGTCAAGATTACTTGAAAACAATTTACCCCACGAACGAAGAGTCTTCACCTCCACAATCTGATAAAAGAAGAATTTGGGATGCAAGTTTATTTGCATTCATAGTTAAAAGATCATCTGGTTGTAAAGATGAGGTAAGCAAATATCTCCTGGAAGAGACGGTGAGAGAAAATCCGCTTTTGGATTGGAAAAAATAGAGAAAATAGAGAAAACATTTTTCCAAAACTTATA
>JABUQX010044074.1:22500-27500 GCA_015478945.1 Trachelipus rathkii
GACAATCTTAGGGGAGTGTTAGGTTTGAGAAGAATTGATAAAATGAGGAATAAGGCATTATGAAGTTATATGGTGAGAATAAAGGGGTGTTAATGAGAAAATAAACGTGATTGCATTGAGATGGTTTGGTCATATGGATAGGATGTATGATAGTCGGTTAGTTAAGCGGATGTATAGTGTTGAATATGCTGGGAATCGACCGGCTGAGAGACCGAAGAAAAAGTATAAAGAGTCAGTAAAGGAATGCTTGAAGGATGGGAATATGAGTTTGGCAGAGGCGAGAAGAAAGGTGCATAATAGGAGTGAGGCGGGGTGTTGTTAGAGGGGTGTGGTTGTGGGCTTTGTCCAGGGGATGAACCTCACATTGATAGAATACCACAGTGAGGTTTCGTCGCAGTCTCGTGAAACATCAGGGTATATATATATATATATATATATATATATATATATATATATATATATATATATATATATATATATATATATATATAGATATAATGTTAATATTATATATATATATATATATATATATATATATATATATATATATATATATATATATATATATATATATATATATATATATATATATATATATATATATATAATTAGAAAAAATAGCCTAAAACGCTAGAAGTATTTTTAATTAAATAATGATGACTTAGGATAATATTGTTTCAGGATAACAACTGGTTAAATAAAGTTTTTTCAAGCAATCAGAAGAAAAATATTACTTTAACAATAAACTTAATAAAATATGAGCATTAGCTTTCGACCTAAATCACGGTCCTCATTCAGATGCAGTAAAGATTAAACTAAATAAATAATAATAAAATTATTACAAAATATAAATATCAAAAAAGTTTGGGTTTTATTTTTTTGAAAAAGGGTGAGAAGTGTAAAATGTTGTTCATGATGGGATCAATATGGAAGTCATTTTTTTGTACATTAAAATTATTAGAATTGTTAATACAAAAGGATTCAGTGAACTTTCTCAGGTGTAAATTATCTATGCCAATGATTGGTGTCATTTGATTAATGTTGATAGTGTGATTATGAGTGGATCTATGAAGAGTTAGGGCAGAGTTTGGATTGTCTTGTTGGAGATCATATTTATGTTGATAGTTACGACGGGAAAAATCATGCGTTTCACCAACATATATGTTGTTACAATTGAAACAAGGGATTTTGTAAACACATTGAGATGTAATAGTATTAGTGTGTGTATGTGGTTTAAATATATGTTTGAAGGGAAGTATATTAGAAGAGGAAGTGTGTATGGATTTGGGTAAGATATTATTATTAATTGAATTATGAGTTGTGAGAGGTAAAGGAAGATAGGAGGTATAGTTTTGTCATGTTTTGTAGGTTTGGTATAAAAGGTGTGCTTCGCTCTGTTTAAAGCTTTGTTGATAATATGATGAGGATAAGAAAGTTTAAGGAATTGGGAAGAAATTAAGTTGATTTCAGGTTGAAGGTAAGTGGGGGAGCAAATTTTAAAAGCTCTGAGGAATAGAGAAGATAATGTACCTATTTTGGTGTTAAGGGGGTGAGAAGAGAACCAATGTATGTAGCTGGGATTAGAAGTGGGTTTTCTATAAACTGAGAATTGTATGTTGTGTTGTGAGGACCAAATCACAAGAGTATCAAGAAAAGGATGGGTGTTATTGGTGGAATGTTCAACAGTGAATTTAATGTTGGATGTATATTGTTATGACAAGAAATTCATAAAGGGTTGGTGTTCAGGGGTATAGCGGCAAAAACGTCATCAATGTATCTATACCAGATAGAATTAGAAAGAAGAGAATGAGGATGGATTTGGTAAAGCTCAATGAGCTCCATGAAAATTTTACTAAGAGTAGGAGAGAGAGGGGAGCCCATACTAAGACCAGAGTTTTGTTTAAAGAAAGAATTATTAAATTCGAAGAAATTATGTTTAAGAGTGAGGTTGATAAGTTGTTTTGTTTTAAGAGAGGGAAAGGGTAGGATAAATTAAAATTAGTTTCATTAATGAAACGTTCAAGGAGAGTGAGGGTGAAGGGAACAGGAACAGACGGGAAGAGGGAAACGACATCCAAACTAAGGAGATGAAGAGAGAGAAGAGAGAAAAAAAGGAAAGAGAGAGAGAGAGAGAGAGAGAGAGAGAAGAGAAAGAGAGAGAAGAGAGAGAGAGAGAGAGAGAGAGAGAGAGGAGAGAGAGAGAGAGAGAGAGAGAGAGAGGACAGGTACAAGATGTTATTAAGGTTATTGTTAAAGTAAATTTTCCTCTGATTAACTTGAAAAACTTTATTTACCATTTTGCTAATCTGAAAAAATATTATCTAAAGGCCATCCATTATTTACTTATATATATATATATATATAATATAATATATATATATATATATATATATATTATAATATATATATTTATATATATATATAATATATATATATATATATAATATATATATATATATATATTTGGTACAAAAATGTGATTATATATAATTCAGGGTTGGGTTCAAGTACATTTTTCAAGTACAAGTACAAGTACATAGTATCAAGAATTGTTTCAGTACAAGTACAAGTACAAGTACTCTAGAAATTGTTCAAGTAACAAAGTACAAGTACAAGTACATGTACTCTAGAATTGTTCAAGTCTACTTATGAAACTTGCCTATATATATATTATTATATATATATATATATATATATATATATATTATATATATATATATATATATATATATAATATATATATATTATATATATATTATATTATCATCATCATCAATCATCATTCGACCACCCATCTTATCTCCCGCAAGACCTGGAGGAAGGTTGGCGTAACATATACCGGAAACATAAATATAGTAGAAGATATGAAGCAAGTAGAAAGAAAGCCAGCCTTACCGCCCCTTTTATACCAATTAGTGAGAACTCGTCGCAGTCAGAAAAATCCACCTAGAGCTTTACGGGACCGCGAATGACTTGGAATGCCGGTAAAGAAAAAGTTTTCTCCTTCAGTCAGCAAGTGGTCGCCAATTTTAAAATTTCCGGTATCAAACAAACCCACAACATCACCAGCGTAAGCATCTTTCTTATTGGCTCTCTCGCAAACTCATATATCTCTATTACGCATTCCTTTTCTGGCTCATTCCACTTTTTCTTCTGTATCCCATCCGGTCGATTCCCACACCCTTACCACTATACATCCGTTTAACCGACCGTCTGTCATCCATCCTTCTACATGACCAAACATTCAACGTACTTTCATTTATTCTCTCATTAAAACCCCAAACAACTCTCTAATACGTTAATTTCTCATTTTATCAATTTCTTTCACACCAAACACGCCACTAGGATTGTCCATCTGGACACATTGTATTTAGATCTATACCTCTTTTCGCCATAGTCCCACTCTATACATTAACAACGGGTTTACAAACATACCCTCAAATGTAAGACCCTAGCGCACTCAACACTTAGTCGCTTAGCATCCACCAACGATTTAATTCGCAACAGCCACCTTAGTGCCATTCACAATTTTTCCTACTAACACTCTGCAAATCATCCCTTCCATTTTCATCAACAAATTCCTAAATATTTGCATCAGACACTTTTTCCAGCTCTCACCATCTAACATAACTTCACACTGAGGTCTGTCTCACTCACAACCAATAACCTTACTCTTATTATCTTCGTTTACTTTCAAATTCGCCATTTACACATCTACCAATTCTCTCTACGAATCCTCTCAACTCTCTTCAGATTCGCCACACAAAACCAAATATCCTCATATAATAAGGTAGTGAATCCTCCATCTCATTCATTCTCTATCATTCTAAACTCTATCCCCTTGTCACCCCCTACTCTAATTCTTTCATAACTCATCATATAAAAAATTGATTGCCAGGAGACAGACCACATCCTATCTCACTCCCGCTATTAATTTAAAATAATCACTTTCGACTCTAATTTATTCTTACACATGCTTTACTATCGTCATACATACTTTTTGATTCTATTCAGAAGCTACCACCAACACCTCATATCACTAACACCTGCCATAAGATTCCCATTTATCCTAATATACGCCGTGCAATCCATAAAATCCTTAAATACCAATTTTTTCATCCTCCTCATTATCCCCAATCATTTGTTTCAATGTACAGATTTGATCGACACATCCCTACCACTTCTAAACGCACCTTATTCTTCCCCAAATTAGTTTTTCACTCATTCGACGCACTCTTTTTCGAACAAAATATCAACAATATAATCTTTCCATACAACACTCAATAAACTAATTACCTTTATAATACTTACAGCTACCTTTTTCCCCCTTAACCCTATAAAGGTACTAATATTGACCTCCTCCAATCCCTCGGAAACTATACCCTCCATAAACGTTTTGTTATACAACCTTTCAAATCCAATGAATCACCATCTCGCTACACATATATAAATATATATATATATATATATATATATAATATAATATAGTATATATATATATTATAATATATATATATATATATATATATATATAATAGCTGTTAAAAAAATTATAATGAAGAAAATATTTTAATTAATTAATAAGAATTTAAAAAATTGTAATTACAACCAAAATCTTTTATCAATACAAAATTAATAATTTTAAAAGTTAAGAGCAACAAAATTTTCATTTCGGTTCTCTATCAATAGTTATAAATAATAGAAAGGATACTTTATCAAAAATAGCTGAGGAGTAACAAATTTTTATAGCTTGTTCTTTTTATTAAAAACAATTTTTGATTTTAAATTATAAGATATGCAAAAACTGAAATTTGGCCAAAGATGAATGGATATTTATTTCACCGATGTCGGATTATAGGAAGATATTTTTTCGCCATGGTTATAGGGCGACAGGCCTAGCAACCCGGTCCTTTCAATTTTGCTTGTATTACTCTTGGGCAGCGTTAGAATCTTATGAGCCTAGAAGCAAGATCATCTGGAGAAGCTCTTGGAGAACGAGT
>JABUQX010044074.1:32500-43824 GCA_015478945.1 Trachelipus rathkii
TGTAAATGGTTGACAAGACTGTTAAACAAAGTATGGAAAGAAGGGAAAATACCAACAGAATGGAGGAAAGAAGTAATTTGTCCGATACATAAAAGAAGGGAAGATAAATATGGCGGAATTACAGAGTAATAGTAAATTGTTGGTGGGGGGGGGGGGGGGGGGGTGGGGGGTGAAAAAAAAAAAGGTTTTAAATATATGAGAGGATCTTGAAAAAAAGATTGAGGATGGAGGTCGAGTAGAAGATTGGAAAATGGCAGCACGGTTTCGGACCAGGGAAAGTATCTGATCTAATATTTTACATGAAGATGCTAACAGAGAAAATCATAGAGTGGAATAAGGTGGCGTATGCGCATTCATAGACTTGGAAAAGGCATTTGATAAAATAAATATTGGGAGACTGTGGAAAGTGTTAGAAGATCCGATGAATGCCATACCAGAAAGTCTGACAGCAGCCAAGTAAAGTATGTATGAAAATCAAATAAATACGGTTAGAGGAACAGGAGGAGAGAAAAGAATGAGAGAAGGGGAAAGATTGAGAGAGATGAATACTGACTCATTATAGGAGACCAGCAGGAAGACCGAGGAAAAGATGGATGGATTCGGTGGCGGAGGCTGTACAACGTTGAGGCAAGACGAGAGAGGAAGTAGAGGAGGAAGGAACATTTGAAGATAGAAATATTTAGAGAAGATTCTGGAGGAGTAGCACCTGACAAGCATAGTCCAGGGTTGGGTTCAAGTACAAGTACTTGTACTTGTACTTGTACTTAAGTACATTTTTTGGAGTACTGTACTTGTACTTTGTACTTGCAGTTTCCTAAACCACTGTACTTGTCTTGTCTTGTACTGAGCCTTTTGTTACTGTACTTGTGCTTGTACTTGCAAGTACTTTTGGGGCATTTTTAACTTGCCAATGATTTATTAATTTTCTTTTATCTATATACCGTATTGAAACTTTTTACTTTTTTTAATAACAAAAAAATGTACCATGAGATATTTATCTTGTGCATACATATATCTTATACATATATATATATAAATATATATATTATATATATAATATATATATATTTATATTATATATATATATATATATATATATTGTATATTTTTTTTTTATCTATTATATTATAAGTTATATATATATATATATATATAAATATATATATATATATATATATCATCATCATCATCAGCTGCCTATCAACCACCTTTTTCCCCAAGACTGGGGGTAAGGGTGCGTCACATGTACCAGAAACAGAAAAAGAAAAGTAGAAGAAAATGACAAAGGTCAAAAAGAAACCGGAGCCATAGCTCCTTTTGTACCTATTTATTTGGGACTCGCCCCGCACAAAAAATCACCCTAGACTTCACGGGACCGCGCGGACCCTCACAGGCATCTAGCCAATGTGCTCATCCCTTGACCAGGTGGGACACCAACCATACGCCCCTCACAAAACCCTGCCATTTACTCCTATTATGCCTTTCTTCTCGCTCCTGCCAAACTCACATTTCAATCCTCCAGACATTCTTTTGGCTGACTCAATCCATTTTTCCTTTGGTCTCCCAGCCAGTCGATTCCCAACACACTCACAACTATTACATCCGCTTAAACCAACCGACTATCATTCATTCTTTCCACATGACCTACATCTAAACATACTTTCATTTATCCCTTTTCATACAACTGTAATACGTTCATTCCTCATTTTATCAATTCTTCTCACACCTAACACTCCCCTAAGTGTCCCTCTGAACACATTGTACTTTTAGATCTATACTCTTTTCCAGACCATAGTCTTACTATTATACATTAACACAACAACTTACCATCACACAAGACACTAGCGCACTCAAAACTTAGTCTTTTAACATCCCAAGGATTTAATTGCACAGCCACCTTCCTGCCATTCAAACTTTCCTACTACACCCGGCATCATCCGTTCCCTTTCCGTACATATATCTTAATATTTAAACTCAGTCACTTGTTCCAGCTGCTCCCCATCTAGCATAACTTTCACACCGAGGACTGTCCCTCATTCATAAACCATAACTTTACTCATATCTACGTTTACTTTCAAACCCATCCTTTTACAAACTGCCAAATTTCTACCAATCCTCTCAAACTCTCTTCAGATTCACCTCACAAAAATATATTATATAGGCTAATATATATATATATATATATATAATATATAATTATATATATATATATATATTATATATTAATATATATATATATATATATATATAATATATATATATATATATATATATATATATATATATATATATATATATATATATATATATATATACAACTTCCCAGGAAGGGCTTTCGCCCTGTCAGTTGGACCAGCATCTTCTTCTTATGGCCCGAAAAGCTTAACCCTAGATCACTCTAGAAAACCATTTCTTGGCGCAATGGTTTCCGACGCCAGTCCTCGAGTTAACACTCTCAGGTAGGGTTTTTGCCCTTTCAGTAGAACTAGCATCTTCTTCCATTAGGCCTCAAAACTCGTTCTCCAAGAGCTCTCCAGATGATCTTGCTTCTAGGCACATAAGATTCTAACGCTGGTCCAAGAGTAATACAAGCAAAAGGAAAGGACCGGGTTGCTAGCCCTGTCACCCTATAACCATGCGAAGAAATATCTTCCTATAATCCGACATCGGTGAAATAAATATCCATTCATCTTTGGCCAAATTTCAGTTTTTGCATATCTTATAATTTAAAATCAAAATTGTTTTTTAATAAAAAGAACAAGCTGTAAAAATTTGTTACTCCTCAGCTATTTTTGATAAAGTATCTTCTATTATTTAAAACTATTGAAAGGGCACCGAAATGAAAATTTTGTTGCTCCTCTTCACGGTTAAAATATTAATTTTGTACTGATAAAAGATTTTGATTTTGCTAACAATCTCCAATCATTTTAAATCAATTTATGTATTTTCTACATTATAATTTTTTCACAGCTTACATGATATAATAAAATATATATATATATATATATATATATATATATATATTATATATATATATATTATATATATATATATATATATATAATGTCGTAGGCGAGATGGTTGATTCATTGGATTTGGGAAAGTTGTATAACAAAAACGTTTATGGATGGGTAAATAGTTCCGAGGGATTGGAGAGTCAATATTAGTAACCTTATATAGGGTAAAGGGGAAAAAGGTAGCTGTAATTATTATAAAGTAATTAGTTTATTGAGTGTTTGTAGGGAAGATATTGCTGGTATTTTGGTCGAAAGGTGCGTCGAGTGAGTGAAAAACTAATTTGGGGAAGAATAAGGTGCGTTTAAAAGAGAAGTGGTAGAGGATGTGTCGATCAATCTGTACATTGAAACAAATGATTGGGTAATGAGGGAGGGTTGCTATTTAGGATTTATGGATTTGCAACAGGCGTATATTAGGAATAAAATAGGGAATCCTATGGCAGGTGTTTTTTAGTTTTGGGGGGATAAATTGGGGGGGGGTGTTGGTTGGTAAGCTTCTGAATAAGAATCAAAGTAATGTATGAGATAGTAAAGCATTGTAAGAATAGTCGAAGTTGATTATTTTTAATATTATAGCGGAGTGAGATAGGGATGTGGTATGTCTCTCAATTTGTATTTGGATGAGGTTATGAAAGAATTAGAGGTAGGGGTGACAGGGAAAGGTGTTAGAATGGTGGAGAGTGGAAGGATCAGCTACCTTTATATGAGGATGATTTGGTTTTGTGTGGCGAATCTGAAGAGAGTTTGAGAGGACTACGTAGAAGAGAATTGGTAAGGTGGTGGTAAAAGAAAGGGTTGTAAAAAGTAAACGTAGATAAGAGTAAGGTTATGGTTGTGGTGAGGACAGTCCTCCATGTGAAGTTATGTTAGATGGTGAGCAGCTTGGAAAAAAGTGTCTGAATTTAAATATTGGATATATGTTGAAATGAAAATGGAGCGGGATGATGCAGAGTTAGTAGGAATTGTGAATGGCACTAAAGGTGGCTGTGCAGTTTAAATAGTTTGGTGGAGTAAAGGGACTAAGTGTTGAGTGCGCTAGGGTCTTACATGAGGGTTATGTTGTTACCTGTGTGTTAATGTATTGTAGTGGGACTATGGTCTGGGATAAGAGGTATAGATCTAAATTAAAATGTGTTCAGATGGACAATCCTAGTGGCGTGTTTAGGTGTGAAAAGAAATGATAAAACAGAGGAAATGAACGGGTAATTAGAGAGTTGTTTTGGGGTAAATGAGAGAAATAATGAAGTTACGTTGAGATGGTTTGGGGTCATGTAGAAAGGATGGATGACAGACGGTCGTTAAACGGATGTATAGTGGTAAATGTGTTGGGAATCGACCGGATGGAAGACAAGAAGAAAAGTGGAATGAGCCAGAAAAGGAATGCCTGGAGAGAGAAATGTGAGTTTGGAATAGGCGAGAAGAAAGGTGCATAAAAGGAGTGAATTGTGGGTTTTGTGAGGAGGTATGGTTTAGCCCACCGGGCCAAGGAAAGAACCAATATTGACGAGAGTCATAGTTGATGTTAATCGCGGTCCCGTAAAGCTCTAGGGTGGTTTTTCTGACTGCGACGAGTTCTCACAAATTGGTATAAAGGGGGCGGTAAGGCTGGGCTTTCTCTTCTACTTGCTTCATATCTTCTACTTAATTTGATGTTTCCGGTATATGTTACGCACCTTGCCTCCAGTCTTGGGAAGTAAGATGGGTGTGATGATGATGATGATGATGATATTATTATATATATTATTATTGTATATATATATATTATATTATATATTATATATATTATATATATATATATATATAATATATATATATATATAGGCAGTTTTCATAAAGTACTTGTTTACTTGTACTTGTACTTGATACATGTACTTGTAATTGTACTTGTACCTGAACACAATTTCTAGAGTACTTGTAGTGTTACTTGTATTGAAACAATTCTAGAGTACGTGTACTTGTACTTGTACTTGAAAAAATGTACTTGAACCCAAGCCTGATAGCAATAGCCTAAAGGATGGATGGTACAATATTATATATATATATAATCTATTATATATATATATATATATAATATATATACCAAGAACTTTTAAAGGAGATCAGCATGGATTTATATATATATATTATTATATATTATATATATATATAAGTAAATAATGATCGCCTTAGGATAATATTGTTTCAGGATAACAAATGGGTAAATAAAGTTTTTTCAAGTAATCAGAGAAAAAATATTACTTTAACAATAAACTTAATAAAATCTGTAACTGTGTCTCTCATTCTATATGTCTCAAATATCTCTCTCTCTCTCTCTCTCTCTCTCTCTCTCTCTCTCTCTCTCTCTTTTCCTTCCCCCCTCCCCTTCCTCCCCCTCTCCCTCTCTCTCTCTCTCTCTCTCTCTCTCTCTCTCTCTCTCTCTCTCTCTCTCTCTCTCTCTCTCTCTCTCTCTCTCTCTCTCTCTCTCTCTCTCTCTCTCTCTCTCTCTCTCTCTCTCTCCTTGAAGTTTTCATCACTGAAAATACTGTTACCCTTCCGTATCCTTCCCCTCTTCTCAAACAACTCATTCTTCTTACTGTTGATCATACTTATTTCCAATTTAATGACACTTTCTTCAAACAAAATCACGGTTTAAGCATGGGTTCTCCCCTCTCTCCCATTCTGGCCAACATTTTCATGGAACTTATAGAATTATATCATATTCTCCCCCATCCTCTTCTCTCTAATTCTATCTGGTATAGATATGTTGATGATGTCTTTGCTGCTGTCCCTCTCAACATCAATCCTAACGACATTCTTACTCACAACAACAATATACATCCTAACATAAAATTCACTATCAAACATTCTATCTATAACACCCTTAATTTTCTTGATACTCTTTTGATTTCGTCTCCACAAAATAACAACATACAATTTTATGTTTATAGAAAACCCACTGCTAACTCTAGTTACATACATTGGTTCTCCTCTCATTCCCTTAACACCAAAATTGGTACATTATCTTCTCTTTTCCTAAGAGCTCTTAGAATTTGCTCTCCTATTTACTTACAACCTGAAATCAATTTAATTTCTTCCATTTTCCTAAAACTTTCCTATCCTTATCATATTAATTATCAACACTGCTCTACGCAGAGCTAAGAACACTTTCTATACTAAAACTGTTAAACAGAACATATTTCAAACTTATCTCCCTTTACCTCCTTCAACTCACAACTCTATTAATAAAATACTACCTAAATCAATACATATTTCTTCTTCTAACTTACTTCCTTTCAAAAAAAATTTTAAACCACAAACACACACTAACACTATCCCCCACTCAATGCGTTTAATAAAACTCCTGATTTCTCTGTAAGCAACATATATATTGGTGAAACACATGTTTTTCCGTCTTAAACTATCAACATAAATATGTTCCCAAGACAATCCAAACTTTGCCTAACTCTTCAAGATCCACTCATAATCACCCTATCAACATAATCAAATGACACCATCATTGGCATAAGATAATTTCCTGAGGTTCACTGAATCTCTTCTGTATTAACAATTTTAATAATTTTAATGTACAAAAAAATGACTTCCATATCCATCATGAACAACATTTTACACTTCTCACCTTTTTTCAAAAAAATAAAACCCAAACTTTAAGAATTTTATATGTTTTGTAGTTAAATAATTAATTTTAATTTTATTACTATTATTTAGTTTAATCTTTACTGCATCTGAATGAGGACCGTGATTAGTCGAAAGCTAATGATCATATTTTATTAAGTATTGTTAAAAGTATTTTTTCTTCTGATTGCTTGAAAACTTATTTAACCAGTTGTTACCTGAAACAATATTATCTAAGTCATCATTATTTAATTAAAAATACTTCTAGCGTTTTAGGCTATTTTTTCTAATATATATATTATATATATATATATATATATATATATATATATATATTATAATATATATATATATATATAATATATATATATAATAAATTATATTATATATATATATAATATATAGTAATATATTATATATAATATATATATATATATATATATTATATATAATATTTTTATATATATATATTATATATATACCCTGATGTTCACGAGACCGCGACGCTCCTGTGGTATTCTATCATGTGGTTTGACAAAGCGCCACAACCAACACCCCTCTAACAACACCCCGCCTCACTCCTATTATGCACCTTTCTTCTACCCTCTGCCAAACTCATTTCTCTCTTCCAAGCATTCCTTTACTGACTCTATATCCATTTTTTCTTCGGTCTCTCAGCCGGTCGATTCCCAGCTATTCAACACTATACATCCGCTTAACTAACCGACTATCATCCATCCTATCCATATGACCAAACCATTCTCAATGCAATCACGTTTATTTTTCTTCATTAACACCCTTTATTCTCCCATATAACTTCATAATGCCTTATTCTCATTTATCAATTCTTATAAAACTAACACTTCCCTAAAGATTGCTCATCTGAAGAATTTGTCACTTAGATTATACCTCTTATTCCAGACTACCATAGATTCACTACTATACATTAATACAGATAAAACACCATACCCTCATGCAAAACCATAGCGCACTCGAGACATAGTCCTTTCTATCCATTTACTTGCACCAGCCATCTTCCTACCATTCACAACTTTTCTACTACTATTTTGGATCATCCTTTCCCCTTTCATCCAACATATATCCATATTTAAAATCAGATACTTGTTCCAGTTGTTCCAGCTATCATGACTTCACTTGCGGGACTCTCCTCACTACTACATAACCTCTTACCCCTTATGCTACTTTACTTTCAAACCCTTCCTTTTACAAACCCTGCCAAACCCTCTTTCTAATACAATCCAATTTATTATTATTAATTTTATATTATTATTATATATTATATTATTATTATATTATTAATTATTATTATTATTATTATTATTATTATTTTATTATTATTAATTATTATATATTATTATTTTATTTCTATACACTATATTTTTAAACTGGCATTTTTTGGCCGGCACATTTTCTTTCTGTTCAAAGACTCAACTGCGCTGTTCACCATCCATTTTGCAATTTAAAGCTTGCGTTTAAGTTGGCGTAGACGTTGCCTGGTTTTATTATATTATTATGTTTATGATTATTATATTTTGTCATCTTTCGATTTGCTGACTAGGAGATGTCGAAGCGGCAATTTTTGGTTTTACGACAATGACTATATCTGAAAAATTAAATTCTAGGTCAAGTAATTAATTAAAATTCGTTGTAATAATTGAATCTCTAGTTTTGCTAAAATTTACTCACAAATATTACTAAAAGTCGAGACTTTAATCAAATAAAATTTTTATGAAAATGAACTAATTGGCACTAACACCACCTATGGATTTTGTTGTTACTTAGAATATAAAAAGCCAAAGCAATTCAATCTGTTACAGCCAGCCAAATTACAGTGAATACACAGCAAACACTAATTCTGTGAATGTTTGCAACACAACCTGAAAAAGTTGTAGAACATGTTTCAATACGGATTGTACTTTTTTATTGTGACGACATGATAAAAAAGATTGCTTTAACTTTTAAAGATCTTTCACAAGAACTTATGAACTTTTAAAGAACGTTTCATTTTCTGGAGCTTTTTTATGGGCTTGTTTTATATATTATATATATATATATACTATATATATATATAATAATTTTATATTTTTTTATATATATATTTTATATATATAATATATATATATTATATATATTTATATATATAATATAATATAATAGTAATACCTTGAAGATTATAATTGGGTAGGCCATGCTTATATATATATATATATTAATATATATATATATATTATTATTAATATATATATATATATATATATATATATTTATATTTTATATATATATATATATATAATAATGGATACTATTATTATTATTCTTTTATATTATTATTATTATTCTTTATATTTTTTATTTTTTATTATTATTATATAATTAATTATTAAAATATTTTTTTTTTTTTCTTATATTATTATTATATTAATTATAATAATGATATAATAATAATAATAATAATAATAATATAATAATATAATAATAAATAATAATAATAGTAATAATAAAATATAATAAATAATAATATAATAATAATAATAATATTAATATAATATATAATAATAAAATAATATAATAATAATAATAATATATAATAAAATAATTTATTCAGGCTTTCTGAACATTTCTTTATCTGTTTTTTTATACGTAGGCTTCCAGATTTTTTAAAATAAAGTTGTCCTTAAATAAGCTTTTAAAGCTATTTTCAATAAAAAAAATCTACTTACTTCAGCTTTCATTTATTTCAGTTCCAGACTATATTCTCTAGAAAAGCATTAAGGTATGTAAATAAAAAAATAATATATAATAACCAAATGCAAGATTTCAAGCTAAAACTGCTGTTGCCATGCTTTTGATACGTAATAGATATATATATATATATATACTATATATATATATATATATATATATATATATATATATATATAATATATATATATATATATATATATATAGTATATATATATATATATATATATATATATATATATATATATAATATATATTATATATATATATATATATATATAAGTGTACGATGTTTTCTTTTTACGTCTGGCATCATAGGTATGTTAGCTGGCCTGGCCAATATAATACTATAGGAGAAATGAAATTCTTACGTACGCCGATGCATAGAAATTCACATTTGAGAACAGGGTAGGAGCGAAAATTTCCAAATTAATTTAATTATTATTATAACCGTTATTACTAAAGTAGTTGTTTTTTTTTTATAAATTAGGTTTCTTTTTTTTCCCTTTCATATAAAATTTAATAATTTAGTATTTTTATTTAATTTATTTTTTAAAAAAATATCTCAGAAATATTGGGTAGGAGCTACCTACCTACTACCCTATGTATACGCCCTGATATATATTATATATATATATATATAATATATATATATATATATATATATAATCTATATATATATATATATAATATATATATATATATATATATTAATATATATATATATAATATATAATATATATATATATATAATATAGGCCTATTGGTAAACATAAAAATGTCGTAACACAAGACAAGAAGATTAAGGTGTTGACATTTCTTGAAGTATCAAAATAAATATTCATGCTTGATAAATAAAGATATGCTTCTAAGCATAGGTAAAGAAAATGAACTTCGTGAACTCTGCGTTATGTTCCTCCTGACCAAGCTTAGTACATATCGAAAGTTTGAATGGAAAGAAGGGCATAAGCAATATTACTATATTAATTTTTTTTTTGAAATTTTTTTAATTTTTTTTTTTTTTGCGAAATTGCTATTATCATCATTAATACTAAAATTTTCCGCTGAATCGGATGGTGAAGGTTTCAACTCTCTAAGTCGATGTTTTTTGGTGATTAAGTTCTCTGGTTTTCAATTATTTTTTTGATATTAGTGACCGTGACCTTTTTTACAGCTTATTTTTATAAAACTAGTATTTAAACTATATTAAAAAATATATAAGAATTACTCGTTAAGGCTTTATAATAATATTTCATAATGGTTTTTTATTTTTTTTTATTTATTTATTTTTTTTGCAATTAGCATGTTTTACTATATAATTCAGTTATTATAGAGCTGTTTTACATTTCTTACGTTGCCACATTTACTGTCGCTTATTCCTGTATTTAACCTGATTCATTTTATCATTGGAAATCTAATACTTTATGTTTAAGTATTGAAAAGAACATCTTTATTTCTCCAATTCTAGAATTTTAGGCCAACTTTTATCAGTGTTTGATACTATACTAACTTATTAAATAATTATTACATAACGATAATTAATACCTAATTATAATAATAATAACATTAAAATTATTAACGTCCTTCAATTATATCTTAAGTATATGTCATTTTCCCATTTTCTTAATCTAATCCACACGAAATCATTAATCTATGAGGTTTAATCCTTTTAACCATTGATGTTGTTCAGTAGTATTGGTTTGTTAAAAAACAATTACTTAATATAATATATATTATAAGCTGACTTCACTGTCAATTTTTTTTCTAAATATTTTGTTAGAGACCAAAATTAACCTTATCCCCTTTTATACTGTATATTATTCAGAACCAAAATACTTAATTAAACCGGCATTATTTTTATGTAAAATTGATAGTTTTATTATTATTATTAATTATTATTATTATTATTATTATTATTATTATATTATTATT
>JABUQX010044075.1:2500-7500 GCA_015478945.1 Trachelipus rathkii
TTTGGCATAATGAAGCAGTTTACAAAAGCTCTCTCTAAGGAAGGGAAATGTTTTAAATACCTAAGGAATAATTTCCCTGCATTATCCGATGCAAAAATTAAAGAGGGAGTATTTGTTGGTCCTGATATTCAAAAACTAATGAAAGACCCACAGTTTGAAACGAAAATGGATGTTAAAGAAAAGGTTGAATGGCTGTCATTCAAGGAAGTAGTAAGTAAGTTTCTTGGAAACAATAAAGACACAAATTTCAAGACAATCGTCTAAGATATGCTACAAAATTTGAGAGAACTGGGGTGTTTCGATGAGCCTTAAGATGTACTTTCTTTATTCTCATTTGTGGACTACTTTCCAGAAAACCTAGGAGCTATTAGCGAAGGCAAGGCGGAAGCGCTTCCACCAAGAGTGTGGAAAGAAAATGGAGAGGAAGGTACCAAGTCGCTGCGAATACAGTAGGTTAGCGGAACTTATGCTGGGGTTGCTTCGAGAAACTGAATAGCAACATATAAAGGGAAAAGTCAGAAAAGATAAGCTTTTTCAAAATCAAAGAAAACGCTTACTATGCGGCTGAGTAAGGTCGACTTTAAATTTGCGCCCTATGAGTAAGGTCGACTTTCATTGAAATATATTTGTTTTTCCAATATCTCATATATAGCAATACAAGAAATTCTAGAACAAAAATGATTCAATTTAAAAACACTTCTTAAAATAATTAACCATTAATGATAAGTATTTACGGTTTTTCCTTCCTGATTTGTCATTGCGTTTTGTGAAAAATCCTTACGTGGTAGAGAGCAACTGCTGTCATATTTGGATTCAGCACATCAAAAAACATAAAGTTCAACAGTTAAACTAAAAACAATTTTGCAAAAGTGAAAAAATGCAAGGCCTGTTATTATTATTATTATTATTATTATTATTATTATTATTATTATTATTATTATTATTATTATTATTATTATTATTATTATTATTATTATTAATATTATAATTATAATTATATTTTGTTAATAGTTCCACAATATAATAAAACGATTTAATAGCCAAAAAAATTTAAAATTTAACATACAAAGTAACTTCACAAATGTGTCAAAAAAGTACTATAAAAAGACACAACAGAAAAATACTTCATCTAAACTTCTCCAGAAGAAAAATCATGGTCCACTTCTCAGAAAGGGTGTCCCTAAGGTCGGAAAAACTCTAAAGTAGGGCGCTTACAGCCATCCTGGAGGTTCAAAGGTAAGAGCGTCGGACTTTCCTCTCAGAGTCGCTTCGTCGAATTCTTTTTCCTTTGAAAGCTAAAGAAGCAAGGCTTTTCCTGTGAGATCATTCTTCAGGGACTTAAGAGCTTTGTGAAGACTTGTATCTTGTTGCAATATTCGCCTCCGAACTCGAGGCATCTTCAGGCAGAAATGAAATTAATTTGTTTGGAACGGCTATGATGAATATTTTTTTAATAGTTCCACAATATAATAAACGATTTATTAGCCAAAAAAATTTAAAATTTTAACATTCAAGTAACTTCACAAATGTGTTAAAAAAGTACTATAAAAAGGACACAAACAGAAATACTTCCAATCTAAACCTCTCCAGAAGAAAAATCATGTCCACATCTCAGAAAGGGTGTCCATAAGTCCGAAAAAACTCTAAAGTAGGGGGGCTTACAGCCATCCTGGAGGTCAAAGGTAAGAGCGTTCGGGACTTCCTCTCAGAGTCGCTTCTTCGAATTCTTTTTCCTTTGAAAAGCTAAGAAGAAAGCTTTTCCTGCTGAGATCATTTCTTCAGGACTTAAAGGAGCTTTGTTGAAGACTTGTATTCTTGTTGCAATATTTCGCCTCCGAACTCGAGGAATCTTCAGGCGGAAATGAAATTAATTTGTGGAAACGGCTATGATGAATATTTTGTTAATAGTTCCACAATATAATAAAACGATTTAATAGCCAAAAAATTTAAAATTTAAACATAAAAAAACTTCCCAAATGTGTCAAAAAAGTTACTTATAAAAAGACACAAACAGAAAATACTTTCATCTAAACTCTCCAGAAGAAAAATTCATGTGTCCACTTTCATCAGAAAGGGGTAGTCCATAAGTCCGAAAAAAAAACTCTAAAGTAGGGGGCTTACAGCCATCCTGGCAGGTTCAAAGGTAAGAGGCGTCGGACATTTCCTCTCAGAGCGCTCGGGCGAATTCTTTTTCCTTTTGAAAGCTTAAGAGAAAGCTTTTTCCTGCCTGAGATCATTTCTCAGGACTTAAGAGCTTTGTTGAAGACTTGATATTGTTGCATATTTCGCCTCCGAACTAGAGGCATCCTCAGGCAGAAATGAAATTAATTTGTTGGAACGGCTATGATGAATATTTGTTAATAGTTCCACAAATATTCATCATAGACGATTAATAGCCAAAAAAATTAAAAATTTAACATTAAAATTAGAATCCACAAATGTGTCAAAAAAGTACTATAAAAAGACACAAAAAAAACTTCATCTAAACTTCTCCAGAAAGAAAAAATCATGTCCCACTTCTCAGAAGGGTTGTCCATTAAGTCCGAAAAAAACTCTAAAGTTAGGGGGTTACAGCCATCCTGGAGGTTTAAAAGGTAAGAAGAGCGTCCGACTTTCCTCTCAGAGTCGCCTCGTCGGAATTCTTTTTCCTTTGAAAGCTAAGAAGAAAGCTTTTCCTGCTGAGATCATTTCTTCAGGGACTTAAGAGCTTTGTTGAAGACTTGTATATCGTTGCAGATATTTCGCCCCCGAACTCGAGGCGTCTTTAGGCACAATAATAAAATTGTTTGTTTGAACGCGGATATTATGTATAGTTTGATTAATAGTTCCACAATATAATAAAACGATTTAATAGCCAAAAAAATTTAAAATTTTACAGTTTCTCAGTCAATGTTCACAAGTGTTGTCACAAAGTTCCTATAACAAGGACCACAACAGAAAAATACTCATTCTTAAACCTTCTCCAGAAGAAAAATCATGTCCACTTCTCAAAAAGGGTGTCCATAAGTCCGAAAAAATCTAAAGTTAGGGGGCTTACCAGCCATCCTGGAGTATAATTATAAATTTATAATTATAATTATAATTATAATTATAAATTATAATTATTATATTATTATACTTATTATATTATTATTATATTATTATTATTATTATTTATTTTATTATTATATTATTATTAATTATTATTTATTATTATATTATTATTATATTATTATTATTATTATATACATCGTTCATTTTTTATCTTTTTTATAAATTTTTGTTTAAGTCGTAAATATAGTTGCATATTCTGCTCCTCTTTTTTAAATGTTATGATATTAATATAAAATTAATATTATAGTAATAATAATAAAAGATATATTAAAAATATAAAATATATAATAAATATATAATATATATTATATATAATATATATATATTATATATATATTATATATATATAGATATAATATATATATAATTATATATATATATATATTTGAGCAAGCATTAAAAAGCATATTAATTTGATTTATTCCTTGTAAATAAAAAATTTTATATATATTTTAGGTTCGATTTGGGAGTATAATAAATGTTAGATAAGAAAACTCATCTTATAGAAAACCTTCCAAATATATATATATATTATATATATATAATATATATATATATATATATATATATATATATAATATATATATATATATATTATATATATATTATATAATATAATGTAATATATATAAGCAATATGTGTGTGTGAGAGAGAGAGAGAGAGAGAGAGAGAGAGAGAGAGAGAGAGAACCACTCATCCTACCGTCAAAAGAGGCGGGCCTCATTTTAATATATTTCATCTCTTATTCCACAACAGAGTCAAATAACTCAATCGTTGTTTTTGCTCATGCAGGCGATGCGAGGCGATTTCTAGCTGTTAACACGCCTCTTTGATCTTAACTTATGAATAATTCACTATTAACATATGATAAAAACATAATATAATGTTGCTATTTATGAGCATTTGATTATATATATATATCAATCAGTTCAACATTAAAGAAAAATTATATAGGAAAACAACAAGGTAGTCTGGGCCTCAGAGCCTCCTATGAAACTACGTCACTGATATATTTATATATCATATATAATATATTATATATAATATATATATATATATATATATATATATATATAATATATATATATATATATATATATATATATATATAATATATATATATATATATATATATATATATATATATATATATATGAAGCGGAAAAAATGTCCCGAGTGTCTTTTGATGTATTTTTTCTAATGATACAAAAAAAAAAGTCCTAAATCCCTTTCGTGCATATATAATTAACGGCAATAATTTGAATTTAAGAATAAAACACATTTAATTATATGTTAATTATCGCAGAGAAAGGGGAGGTATTTTAAAAACCAACTTCACTTTGAAACCAAGAATATTCTCGTAAACTAGTCATTAAGGTAAAAAAAAATTTAATAGCTATTAATATTTAAAAAAAATTGCTAGAAATAGCCTAAAAATGGCTATTTAAATATGGGAATTTAAATGGCTATTTAAATTCCCTAAAAAAAAATATTTTGCCGATATAGTACTACATATATTCAGTACAGTAATTTTCACTATAATATTTAATATACTTCTTTCTTTATAAACCCGGTGACAATAATCTTTATAAATTGCCCTTAATATCCTCCTAGATAGAGATCTAGAATATTCATTATAATAGCATCATTCGGTAGATATATATATATATATATATATATATATATATATATATATATATATATATATATATATATATATATTATATATATATTATATAATATATATATATATATATATTATATATATATATATATATATAAACGGAATTTTATATTATTTAATTGGTTAATTTAAGCTCTTGGTAACCAATCAAACATGATGATGATATATTATCTGCGTTTCTGCGCAGATACTGAAATTATGGATTAATAATTATTATTTCTT